>JAYRBU010001262.1:6943207-6955270 GCA_036023795.1 Vulcanoctopus hydrothermalis
GTAGTGTGATGGATGTTTTGTGGCCAGTGCTAGCTACTAACTAACATCTCTTAGGAATACACAGCATTAGAGGAATTAGAGAGAGATTTAGTTGCTATTTCTAGCAGGCCGTATGTTGAGTGTCAGTAGTGTGATGGATGTTTTGTGGCCAGTGCTAGCTACTAACTAACATCTCTTAGGAATACACAGCATTAGAGGAATTTAAAAAATAATTGGAATGCATGTAAAATGGAAATTAATAATATACTTGTTGACTGTTCCTGCTGTTGTTGTTGCAGTTGCTAATGCAACTGCTGCTGTTGCTAATGCAACTGCTGCTGTTGTTGTTGTTGTTTTTATTGACATGTTTGCTTACTGTTAGCAGTGGAGTTGTTGATGTTCTTGTTGGTACCCTATTACTACAGTGTTGCTGCGGTTGTTGTTGTTGTTCTTCTATAGCCCAAGGTCAGTCCTGGGGCTATAAAACAATAAATCATAATACAGTTCATTCAGTACATGACAGTGTGTGGTGTGTAATTGGTCACTTCACCATATAACTCATCCAAAGTGTGACTGTCTGCTGTGTAAGTGGTTGTTGTTGTTGTTGTTGTGGTTGACCCAATAGAAGTTCAATGTTGCAATTCAAGTTGAAATGTTCAACTCGGATTGACGTGAGATTTGGAATTTCTGTGAAGAACTTGGGCCATGTGGGGTTTGCCTCGAGCAAGTTTTCGTTCGAACAATTTATATTCCATTCGGAATATAGTTCTACGTCGAAAACGCTGCTCCATTGAAATCACACCCGTTGGAAACCTGTAACCAAACGACGATATTGTTCACAGATTACGACATAAAATAAATAAGTAAAATATAATTTATCTGCAACCAGGAACCATCCCAAAACATTATATTACATAACACAAACGTTAACAATAGTCTATGTCTTACATAGAATATGAAATAAAGAAGAATATTTTAAACAAATAACAGCAGATAAATATAACTTGAAACTTAATAGACAAAAACTCAGGCAAATAAACAAACTAAAACATGATACCAACGACTTGTGTGTGTGTGTGTGTGTAAATTAACAGTTTAGTGGTCAAGCAGTCAGACAGTGATAGATGTGGTGTTAATGTGTGTGTGTTTGTGTTTGTGTGGAGCTGTACCCCCAAATGTTTTGTAACAATTTTGCTAGCGTGGCCAACCAGAAAGAAACACTGGATATAGGTTAGCTTCTGGAGAAAAAAAAGACATGGGAAAGGTATGTTACGAGAGACAGTGTCTTCTTGCCCGAGGAATACATCCAGGAACGAGCAATGAGGAAAGCAACATACTTGTTTCTTCCCAAAATGGAGAGTGCTTTCATATACACACACAAAAGAACGATGTATGGAACGATATCGTTTCCATCTACCGGGGTGAGGCATATGGAAGCTTGTGCCTGATTTTTAAGATCGAGGACGAGGCGAACTGAAGCGACAGGCGAAGTTGATGCCCACAGGCTAGCGCCACAATATCTGGAACACCGGAATACAAGGGTTACGTCCAGAGACATCGGTAGTGATGTTGAC
This sequence comes from Vulcanoctopus hydrothermalis, assembly GCA_036023795.1. Taxonomy (NCBI): domain Eukaryota; kingdom Metazoa; phylum Mollusca; class Cephalopoda; order Octopoda; family Octopodidae; genus Vulcanoctopus; species Vulcanoctopus hydrothermalis. The sequence continues at coordinate 6,944,761 of JAYRBU010001262.1, forward strand.
CTTTGACTCATCGTCACCTTCGTGGTACAGTACGATGTTGAGCGTGGAGGTGACACGAAATAACACTATCGGTAGTCAATCCATGCCATGCTAAGGTTTGTTTTCCTCTTCTTACAGTCTTCTATAATTGCCTGGTTCACTAGTAGCTGCTCTTTACAGCCATACATTTCTTTCCGGCACCATTTCTGTTCTTGTTGTTTTCTAGGTGTGTAACCAATCTGTTATATAATATGGATGTGAGGGCGTTATATGTTGTTGGTAGACATGTTATGGGCCTATAATTTTGTGGGTCTGTGGTGTTTTTGTTTTTAGGGATTAATGTGGTTTTCCCCTCCAGCATCCAGTCAGGTGTTGATTCTGCTTTGCTTATGACTTCATTGAGTGCTGCTGCTATATACTCATGGGTACTGATCAGGTGCTTCAGCCAGAAGTTGGGTACTTTGTCAATTCCTGGTGTTTTCCAGTTGCTTGTAGTTCTCAATGTGCCAGTTATTTCCTTGTCAGTAATGGGGAACCATGCTTGTGGTGCTATTATGTTCTTTTTCCCCTCCTCTCTCCTGATCCATTGTGCATTTTTATTGTGTTGATTTTCTTTGCTCCATATTCCTTCCCAGTATGTCTGGAGTTCCGTTGGTGTTGGTGTGGCTTCTGGTGTAATAGTTTTTTTGTTGATGTCTCTAGAATTTTTTGGCATTTGATTGAAACAGTATATTCTCCTGGAAGAAGCGTTCATGATTTTTAAAGCACCTTATTCTGCAAGATTTTGCTGTTATGTTTTGTTTCAATTTTTCTATTGCTTCCAAGGTGTCTTCTTTTTTATTGTTGTTGTATTTTCTTTTTATTTGGATCCTTTTTTTATTTTCATTTTTGATTCCTCTTTTTCTAGTTCGTTAAGTAGGGTGATGTCTTTCCTTTTTTTTAATTTTATGAACTATATTATCTTTCCATTTCAGAAGGTTTGGGGTTTGGTTGGGGGTTTATTTCTATTTGGACCATTATTATTATTATTATTATTATTATTATTATTATTATTATTATTATTATTATCGTTGTTGTTATTGTTGTTGTTGTTGCTCTTATTCTTTTTTATTGTTGGTCTTGTTAGGTGATTATTAATGTAGTTTTGATTTGCTCTATTAAAAAACACATCATGGTAAATAAAGAACCTATTGAATGGTTTCTGATGTTGTGCAAAATGATGAGTTAAGTCTACAGTTTGACCAGTCATCTCTGTATGCTATGAGGGTATCTATTTTATTGAGGTTTCTAACTTTAAAATGTTAAGTTTGTCTTTAAAAGTTTGAACACAGAATTGTAATCTGTCAGTTTGGTAATTACAGTCTGGGCTAGATTTCTACCATTCAGTCATTATCTTTGTGCATAAATTAGCATATTATTTATTTATCTTTCTAACTGTGTTGTTGTTGTTGTTTAGCCCCAGGTGAGCTTTGACTGAGCAGACCTATGATCAAAGATGTTCCAACCATCTTATGGGGGTGTATAGAACTATATTTTCCAAGTGTGCTTTCTTTATTTTTTATTTTATTTTTGTTTTTTAATGGCTTGGTCAGTGAGAGAATGGCTATTCCCATGACTTTTTTCAGGCCTCTGTGACTGGTGGTAGGAAGGGATGAAGTTGTCCTCAGACTGCAGAGTTGCATCAAATGCTTACAACAGAGTGGACTTCACCAAAATCACCCAATGGCCAGGTGGTGGCATTAAACCAGGCGACGGATTAAGTCTACCACCCAAGAACAAGCTTCTACAAAGCTTCCATAGGCTTCCACAAAGCTTCCATAGGCTTCCACAAAGTTTCCATCTACCAAATATTACTCGCAATGCCTTAGTCAACCTAAGACACTTGCCCAAGGTGCCATGCAGTGGGATCAAACTCAAAATCACGTAGTTGCAAAGTAAACTTCTTAACTACACAGCCATACATGTGCCCAGTATTTCAGACTGTAGGGGGATGATTTGAGGGAGATCTTGCTGGTATTTTATTGCCCAGCACATAGTAACTCCAGTAAGTTTGACCAGCAAGTTAACCAAGCACATAGTTAACCCAGTAAGTTAGCCTAGCACATAGTTAGCTCAGTAATTTAGCCTATCACATTGGTCAGTAAGTTAACTCAGCACATAGCCCCAAAATTTAGTCTAGCACATAGTTAGCCCAGTAATTTAACCTAGCACATAGCTAGCCGAGTAAGTTTACCCAGCACATTGTAAATTAGACCAGCATATAGTTTGTCTAGTATGTTTGCCCAGTAAATAGTTAAACCAGTAAGTTAGACTAGCACATAGCTATCATTTGTGTTTTTTCTCTCTTATTACCATGGTTGTTGTTGTCCAGAATATTTTTTCACAAACTAACTTCTATATACTACAACATTATTACACTGCCACATATACATTATTAGACTGCTACATACACATTAAAACACTGCTGCATACACATTATTACACTGCTACATACACATTAAAACACTGCTGCATACACATTATTACACTGCTACATATATACATACACATTATTATACTACTACATACACATTACGTGTTATTAAAACACAACTTCCAAAATATAACTTTACACACAGAATCTGAAAGGAAATTTGTGTCAAATGAAAATGACATTTCTGTTCACAAAATCTGTTCTTCTCTGTCCTTCTATTTCAACCCTTTGATCTCCCCTTTCCCTCTCATAACCTTATTCTAATGCTTCTCCTTCCTGATATACCAACAAAAAATGCAAATTTTCTGTTTCATCTTGCTGCCTCAACTGGCTTACTTTCAAATGTTTTTTTGAAATCATCGGAAAAATCAATGATTTCTTTTCCACTTAGAAAGCAAGTTAAAACTGTTACTGTTCCAAGGATTAATTGGCCTTCATTGGAATATCAGCTTCCAGTGATCACCTTTAGGAAAAGACCATTTTAATCCAGAATTATTACATTCAGCATTAATTAGTCATTTGACAAAAAAGTAGAAAAATGTGTATTTTCTGAAGCCCTTGTAATTAATTTAAACCTCTTAAATAATTACTGGACTGATTCTTTCTTACTTTCTGTTGCAATGCTCTTGATACAACCAAATATCAGCTGTTGATGCTTTTGACTTTCAAGTATTGTTCTTTTCAATATGGAAAATGGTTTAAAGCTACATTACTGAATTCTAGTGAAAGTTGATACTTTGATTATTTTTAGTTTATTATTTACTCTGAAAAGAAGAATGGTGAAATTGACCTCAGTGGGCAAAATTGACCTCAGTGGGCAAAATTGACCTCAGCTGGGGTATTTTCTGCTATTGAAGAGAACCAGCAATCATAGCAATACAGTTTCGATAGTGTGGAAAAACTGTGAAACTTCCATTTGTGGAAAAGTGTGATATTTTAAATCTAAGCCATGCCAAGATGGGTAAACAAATTCTACACATGCAATCATTTCTCCTGTGTTCCAGAGATAAAGATAATGAGCAATTATAGATAATGGTTCCTCTTTACTAATTAAAGAGAAATATGGATGCACACATAAGCAGAATACAATACAAAAGAAAAGAAACATTTCCAGAGAATGATAAAAATATTAAAAGAAAGAACGGAGAAATTGAAGAATAAAATATTTGAAATAATAGTAACGCTTATGCTGCAGTGAAGTCTCTACCTTTCTGTCTTGTGAAAGACCTGAGTAAAATCAATTACTTCCTATTGTTTCTTGTTTAATTAAAGTTACTTTATTACCGTTTTCTCATAATTTTATCAGTCGATGATTTTTCTCTTTTTCGGTTATTAGCAATAATTTATGGCGATGTTCTTGATTCTAATTTCCTTCTTCTTCTTTCGTTAAAGGTAAATAGCCCACCTGTAGGTTGTTTTAATGTTAAATACTATTTCTTATTTGAAAGGATGTAATGCACTTGTCCTCAATTGATTTCACAGAATATAATCAAGATGTTCTTAACTCCATAATTGGCTTGATGCTCAAGTGCAGATTGTTTAACGACTTTTTGGTATGAATCTATTTTTAGCTAGCTAATGACATTTCTTTCCAGAGGGGTCTTTTCACATTAGCCACATTCATATATATATATAATACAAGCCAGGAATAAAACAATCAGTTTAGGATCTCAAGATATATAATTATTATACTTTAAGAAATAGTAATATAGAACTATAATGAATCTGGATCTTCATTGCATCATAAAGAATTTGATGATATGGCATGTGATGTAGGACCAAAATACATTGACTACATGTATTAATAAAACAACACCAGAACCAATCACAAGAATCTCTATGAGCCAACAAGGGAGCCTCTATATGGTTGGTCAACTTGTTAGAAATAGCAGTCAAATCTTCCGCAAATCACGCCCTACCATTTTAAATAAGGAAAGAACACACTGTATAATATAGCCTTACATGTTTTGATAAAGAAAATACACACTTTATACATTCTTTACTACCCATGTATGTTAATACACACTTTATACATTCTTTACTACCCATGTATGTTAATACACATTTTATACATTCTTTATCATCATTTATCGAGTATATTTAATATTAAACCTATTTTATTTATTTTTGCTCTAAATAATTTCAATATTAAACATTTCAATTTTCAAGTTCACATAGGTAATTAATTATAAAAGTGATATTATGCAACCAATCAAAAAACTAGAATCACAACTTATTAAAAATAGAATTTACAAATTTAAATGCTCAACCATTTTACAAATTCTTGTTGATCTACAATGTGATAGATATTCAGGATTCTCCAGACCAGGGGATTAGGGATATTGAATGGAGGCATAGGTGTATCAACAGGAATAAAGTGGTTTTGATCTATTTCACAATTTTCTTGAACCACAGCTGGCCTATTCACTAGTTGAGTTTTAGATTGGCCATATATCATGAGTAACCGGTATGGGTTGATGTTTTATAGCACCTGCAATGAGCAAGAGCACTTATAATTGAAATTAGCCTCTAGAAATTCTTCAGGCTCCACTAGTGATTCATATTATGAATTACATAAATCATGACACTGAGGAAGCAACGTGGGCCGAAATCACCCATCCAACCCATGCCAGCATGGAAAACGGACGTTAAACGATGATGATGATGATGATGACACAGATAAAGTGTACCAGGTTCAGAAAGTCAAGTGGAAAGTGTTGTTCCGGTAGAAGTTTTTCTAGAAAATGAGAAGAATCCTCTGTGATGTATCTCCTTGGTAGCTGTACATAGCAATAATCGTATAACATGTAGAGCATCCATTAACACAGTCTCATATAGTGAAATATTTTAACTTTTGTACTTTCAAGGGCTAAACATTATATGGTTCCAGGTAATCCCAGTATAACTTTCACACTCCAAGTTCCTTGAGGGATTACACTGGGAGGTACAGCTTGTTGAAATCCCATGGCTATTTAGGAATTGGTTCAACATCTAGGAGCCCCGCTCCATATCTGAATGAATGAATGAATGATGGTATCTCCCAAAATAGTGAGAAGATAAGTTAGGTATTTACTAACAGTAGAAGCATGGATGGATAGATGAATGAAAAATGAGAAAATACTATAAATTTGATTATGGTAAATATAGATTTAATTATTAGAATGAAGAAGAGGTTTTCAAAGTCTGTTGACAAGTGTTCAAATGGACAGGTAGCTTTTATAAGGGAAGTATTTCTTCAGACGATAAAAGTTGGGTTTAATTATATTACATACACGGCAATTGGTACAGACTTACTGTACTTCTTCGACAGAAAACCCTAAGTTTATAGGAGTAAAACTGTAGCTACACACACCCCTCTATACCCAGAAGCTTTATTTAGCTGAATAACCAAGCTGTGACATTGAACTGGTCGTCACTTTAAATAGCAACATATAAAATGCATGCAACACTACAGTAATATTAGCATCATATCTCTCGGAAACAAATTGGTTTAATTCCTCCTATTGTTATTGGAGAACTACATCTAACATCATTTCTAGTGTGTGTTCCTCTATCAGTCGTCAAATCACAATCTATATTAATAGAGCCAGGAATATCATTCAAAGCTTGACATATTAATTCTGTATTTTATTGACTATCAATATGTGTCTCATTGTATATTTGATCTGTATGAGTTAATATATACCCACGTTAACCCTTAAAACCCACAGCTGTATTATTGACTGATTGAGATATAAATCTAGCATGTTTTGGTTCACCATTTCTTTTACATCGATACCAAACTAGAGCCGCAGTGTTCATAAGACATTGTTATTCACAATCGTATTTGTCTGACCATCAAAACAGATGCACTAAGAAGTCTTTCTGAGTGAAAGATTGTCCAGTAACTCAAAAGCCTGTGGCTTAAATATGCAGCAATAGAACCTTTATTTGGTGAATATGTCTTTAAACACATTTTTAACACTTGTAACCATTATATCAGCAATTCCGTTTGATTCTGGATGATATGCAGGTATTTTCATAGGTTTACACCTGATTTTATCAAGCCATGTATAGAAGTTATTATCACAAAATTCAGTCATTGATAGACACCAATATTTTTGAAACACCTTTTCTGTCAAACACAGTTCTTAATACATACATAACTGTTTTCTGCTTCTTTATTATTAACTCTTATTACTTCTGGCCACTCAGAGTATAAATCAATAAAGTGCTAAGAACAATCCTAAATTCTTGACATGAACATCATGTATGTTTTAATTACTTTAGGCCATCAGGTTTATTCTAGCACATATTGAACATCTTACATATTGTTCAACATCTTCACTGTAACCTGACCACAATGCTTCTAATTTCAACCAATTTCTTGTAGCCATTGAGATATAATATATATCATCATGCATAGCTTGTATCATTAATGTTATCAAATAGGTTGGTGGAACAATTAATTCTCCATTACACAAGATACCATCTTCAAATGTTAACATTATTAATAAATTCCAATCATGATAATGCCTCAACATCAACATGTGGTATTTGAAATCCCTTTACACAATATATTTCATAATCAAATGTTGTCATTTGCAAGGCCCATCTTAAACTATGTGCATTTGGTAAACCACAATATTTGTTAAAATTAAATTTTAGTGGCCTATGAGATGAGACTAATTAAAATATTTGGCCAAGCAGAAAAATATTGTGTTGTTCAAGTAGACAATGCAATCACCAAGGTCTCCCTTTCAATATTTGAGTATCTTGTTTCATCTGTGATTAATGTTCTTGACATATATAATACATGATGGCCATCTTATGAAAATATTCCTGATGTAGTCTTTTCACTTGCGTCAGTTGTTAAGGTAACTTCCTTTGATACTAACAACAGTTTTGTATGCTCAAATGTCTTTTGTTGTTGGATTCACCCTGAAAATGGGATATCACATTTACGAAGTGATGCAAATACCAATATATTGTCTGAATAATGATCAATAAATCTCCCATACAAATTGATAAGTCTAAGAAAAGGTTCTAAGTGCATCTTATCCCTTTGGTGGTTTTACATCCATAATTCTCACTACTAAACGATGAACTAGTCATATACTTTCCCTTTGTCAGTCTACATACTCAAAAGACAAGTCATCAGTTCTCTAACACTGACATAGCTAGATTGCTTACCATGCTTGACAGTTCCTTCCCTTTTCTATGATCTTATCTATGGACATTTTTAGTACCAATACAGACATCATGTTGATAAATTATCAATGTCATTGGCAATAATATATTCTCTTGCTCTCAACATAGCACTGGCTATTTTAAATCCATGTGGAAGACATGTCTATCTTAAAACACTGATTGGTGTATTTATTGTCATTATTTCTCTTGCTTCAAAACACATTTCAATCTAATAATATTCCTCCTTTAAATCCAAATTAGGGAAATAATTCATGCCAGGGAGATAGAGAGAATGAAATATGAATTCAGTATTTGGAGTTGGATAAGAATCATTTACACCTACTTTATAGTCTTCATATATTCTGAGATCTCCATCCACCTTCCATACAACTACTAAAGGAGAGGTCCATTTACTTCCTCCAGAGGAATATTTTCTAAAAGACCTTCATTAATTAGTTTCTTCAGCATCGTTATGACTAACAGTTTAATATTAATTGGTAATGGTGTTGCCTAAAAATAATATGGCCTGATATTTCCTTTGATACATCTAAAGAAAAATGGTTAACAATTCTCACCGACTTTCTGATAAATGCAAAATATAAATTCAACTTTCACTTTGCATCAATGTAATTTGAACTTAAACAATTGAATACAAAGATGAGTTTCTAAATTTCATGCATATTTAAACAGATTATGATATAATACTCGAAGGAGAGTTTGTATATATTATAGATGTCTGTGTAATATGACAGCAGACATAATGTGTCATAACTGTACGTGAATGTAATTGCAAAAACCGGTGCACTTAAGACATAAAAGAATAGATTTATTTATATTTTATTATTACCAATAGTTCAAGAGTTCTTTCTTACTTGAGAAAACATGACTACTTGGTATTAGGAACAGAATATTTACCTACATACATATTTCTTGCTAGTTTCTGATTAGATTTCCTCTTACACTCACTTATTTTAACACCCTCGCAGCCTCTCACTATTTTCTATTTCCAATTCCATCAATCATTCTCCTCGTATTATTTTCTTACAATTTCTAAAATTTATAATTCACAGTTATTTACTTTTAACTCAAACTCTTCAGACATTCTACTTCATTATTTTTATCTTATATATTTTACCAATCTTAACATTCCTCTTCTAATATATTTTCTCATTTTACTTACTATTCATTGGTCTTCTTTATTTTCCTTTCTATAACAACGTATCTTAAACTCTTTTGCAAAATAATAAATTTGAAATTCGTTTTTCGTTTCACATCCCAACAGTTACAAATGGCTTTGCTACCAAATTTAAATGGCACTAAAAGTTCAAAATTTGTCTACTTTGGGTCATGCAAACTGCACCATTATAAAAGCATCAAATAGATAGGTCAGTTGATTTGCCCGGTGAGAAATTCAGAGGTGCATATTAAGTTTTCATGCTCACAGCAAGTATATCTACATTTACAAATGAACCAATCATACTTTCCCCAGGTAATTACCAAATATATTAAATACATGAACGGTAATTTATGACCTGGGGCAGCATCTAATAAAAGTAAATTCTTATCAGTACTTACAAGACAAACCTCATTACAACATCCATTTACAACAGAGAAATTTCAATAAAAACTTTGAAAATGATCGTAAGGTCACTAAAAATGTTACAAATTCTCAGCAGTACAGCTTCCTAACAAGAAGAGACATACAGAGGAGAGTGGTACACTCATATTTCATATTTTCCAATTATTAAATAGTCGATATAGAGTAAAAATACCTCAGAGATATTCAACTTATTATAATTAAATGATAGCGAATGTAAAGTAACATAAGAGTTAAACGCTTAAGTTTCAGAAATTAGACGAAGAAAACAATGAAATTCTAAACTCTAAAACCAGTTCTTCTGGAATTTATCTAGATTTTTCCAAGTCGGTAAAGAAACAGTAAAATACTACAATACTGTCGTGATGGAATGGTAAATGTTCAGATTATTTGAGTTGCGAAATTTAGTTTAAAACATTACTCTAGTAACATGAAATATCACTTGTGTTCACTCAACTCTTCCTGTGTCAGTTCCAAGACTGAAAGAAGAAGGAGGAGGAGGCGAGCTGAGTGTAGAACAAGCAACTCTGCCCTGTAAAAACCTCATCAGGCCCTAGCGACAGGCCAGCTGTTTAACTTCTGCTGCAACAACATGGGTGATGTCTCATTTACCTTTACGGAGAAACGCTAGGGCATCCCACCCAAAAATGACATGTGTTGGTATCACCCGACCAGCGTGATAAATGAGCGAGGGTTACCAATCTGACAATGGAACTGGTTAAAGAAGTTAGTGTTAGTCCCAATCTGCCGACACTAAATATGAAAATTGAAGGCAAAAGACAATATAGGGGTGGCCAACTTACTCCCAGAAGATGCTCCAGATTGAATAAAATGGTGAGAGGGAGAACTCAAAAGACAGACCCTGTACCAAGTGAGAAAATGTTAGGATGATGAAGAAGAAGGAGAAGACTTGCTTTCACTCATTCAAATTATTAGTGATTTAATGAATCTTCTACTGTTTTAAATAAGATGAAAAATGCAACAATGATTATCATTCTTTTATGTATATTTTAATTTTATTTTTTACATATGTTTTTTTTTTTTACTTTCATTTCCTGTTTGCAGGGATTAATAATTTTAATTATAAAGAATGTAGCTAGATATTTTTCATACAAATTTCCAAAGAAACAACCTTTTTATCAGTTTAATAGCCAACACATTTCAGTTAAGAAGATAAAATATTAATAGAAAACAAAGAAGAATTACTAAGTTTATATCATAGATTCAAAGTGATGTCTGCTTATCTCTATTAGTTCGACAAGTATGACATTATCTCTCTCTCAAGTAACAAA
>JAYRBU010001285.1:611991-629501 GCA_036023795.1 Vulcanoctopus hydrothermalis
TCACAAGCTATGAGTAGATGTACCATCACAGTCTTCACCAGCTATGAGAAGATGTGCCATCACAGTTGTCACCACTGTCCAGTAGATGTTTCAACAGAGTCGTCAGTGTCCAGCTGATGTTACATCACACAATTTGCCAATTGTGTGATGTAACATCACCAAAGCCATCACCAGTCTCCAGTAGATGTTCCACTAGAGTTCCCAACAGTACATCAAACAGTTGTCACTAACCTTTAGTAGATGCACTGCCATAGTATTCAGAGTCCAGTTAATTTTCCACCACAGTTGTGAAGTTTTTGTCAGTCACAGATGACATCCCTAAACTTAACAGGATTTCTGTAAAATAAAATATCATAAAAAGAAAACTCTCCTGTGCTCTCAATCTCCCAGGTCCACCAATGATGTATCACACACAGCATCTCCATTCTACAGGTGTCTCAAACGCACAGTTGTCACAAATGTCCAGATGTTACAGTGCGCAGTTGTCACCAGCCTCCAGCGGATGATTTGCCTCCACCACAGTTGTTACCAGTCTCCAGCTGATGTTCTGCCAGTTGTCACCAGCCTCCAGTTGATTTTCCGCCAGTTGTCACCAGCCTCCAGTTGATTTTCCGCCAGTTGTCACCAGCCTCCAGTTGATTTTCCGCCAGTTGCCACCAGCCTCCAGTTGATTTTCTGCCACAGTTGTCACCAGCTTCCAGTTGATTTTCTGCCACAGTTGTCACCAGCTTCCAGTTGATTTTCCGCCAGTTGTCACTAGCCTCCAGTTGATGTTCCATCACAGTTGTCACCAGTCTCCAGAAGATGTTCCACTACAGAGTTCAACATTCACCAGTTGATGCTCCTCCACAGTTGGCACAAGATTCCGTTAGATGTTCTACCACACGGTCGCTACACCATACAATTAACAGGACTTCTGTAAGAGAAAATATCTGAAGAAAGCTCTTCGCTGCTCTTTATCTCCAAGGTCACCAACAACGTATCACTCACAGCATCTTCATTCGACAGGTGACTCAGATGTTCAGAGATTCCAACGTGAATGTCACTAGTCATCACATGTCAATGCTTCATTCAATTAGTTCACAAGGAATGGTGATAGGTATGGCTTTAGTTGATATCAGCAATTGACTATCATAGATTCAAGGATAGCAATATACCTGAAAATATAACAAAACAAATATCCCCTTTTCCTTATCTCTCAAATCACAATCAGTCAACATCACACACTTGTCACTAGCTTCCAGTAGATGTTCCATCACAGTTCACAGTTGTCACCAATCTCCAGTTGATGTTCCATCACAGCTGTCACCAGTCTCCAGCTGATGTTCCATCAGTTGTCACCAGCTGATGTTCAACCACCGTTGTCACCAGTTGCCAGTAGATGTTCCATCACAGTTGTCACCAGTTGCCAGTAGATGTTCCATCACAGTTGTCACCAGTCTCCAGCTTATGCTGCACCAGAGTTCATCAGTCACCAGTTTTTGCACCACCAGTTGGCACAAGATTTACCACACAGTTGTCATCAATTGTTTGTCAGTCACAGATGTCATTCTTATCTTCACTTCCATTTATATTAATAACAGTTGATAATCATGGTCACTACACCATACAATTAACAGGATTTCTGTAAGAGAAAATATCTGAAAAAGAATACTCTTTGCTGCTATCTACAGATGTCTCAAATGTCCAGTAGATGTTACAATGCACAGTTATCACTCGTCTCAAGTGGAGGTTCCACTACAGCTGTCACTAGACTCCAGTTGCTTTTCCGCCGCAGTTGTCACCAGGCCCCAGCTGATATTCCACCACAGTCATTGCCAGTCTCAAGATTTTCAACCAGTCACTACCAGTCTCCAGATTTTCAACCACAGTCGCTACCAGTCTCCAGATTTTCAACCACAGTCGCTACCAGTCTCCAGATTTTAAACCAGTTATCACCAGTCTCCAATAGATGTTCCACCACAGATGTCACCAGTTGATGCTCCACCACAGTTGGCTCAAGATTCCGTTACATGTTCTACCACACAGTTTCCAGATGTCTTCTGTTACAGATGTCACCACTGTCCAGCGTTCCATCAGTCGTCACCGGCATTTGAGTAAATGTTCCATCACATATTGTCACTCATGTCCACTAGATGTTCCATCACAGTAGTCACCAGCAATGAGATGTTCCATCACAGTAGTCACCAGCTATAAGTAGATGTCCCATCACATTTGTCACCACTGTCCAGTAGATGTTTCACCAGAATCATCATCAGTATACAGTTGATGTTACACAGTCATCACCAGTCTCCAGTAGATGTTCCACTACACAGTTCTCACCACTCTCCAGTTGATGCTCCATCACACAGTTGAAAAAGCTTCCATTAAAGGTCACATCAAACAGTTGTCATTTCCCTTCAGTAGATGTTCTGCCACAGTATTCAGTTTCCAGTTGATTTTCCACCACAGTTGTCAATTTTTTGTCAGTCACAGATGTAATTACACCGTATAATTAACAGAATCCCTGTAAGAGAAAATACCTGAAAAAGAAAAATCTTCCGTTCTCTAGCTCACCAGTCTCCAGTTCATGTTCAATCACAGCTGTCACAAGTCTCCAGTTGATGTTCAATCACAAGTCTCCAGAGGATGTTCCGCCACAGTAGTCACCAGTCTCCAGCTGATATTCCACCACAGTTCTCACAAGTCTGCAGTATATGTTCCACCACAGTTGTCACAAATCTCCAGTTGATTTTCCACCAGTTATGGCACAACCCTTTTTGTTTAAGCTGTTCTAAAACAAAAATCCACTTTTCCTTGTGATCTCTCAAATCACAATTGGTCACCATCACACACTTGTCACTAGTTCCTAGATGTTCCATCAAACATGATCATAAGTGTCAGAACAATATACCTGAAAATAAAACAAATCAAACCTCTTACCCATTTGTCTCTCAAGTCACAATTGGTCACCAGTCCATAGATGTTCCATCACACATTAGACACCAGTTTCCAGCAGACGTTACATCAAACAGTTGTCACTATCTCCCAGTCAAACATGTACCAGTAATACATGTCATCTTCACCTAGGCCAGATAGATGCTCATCTGATGAAAATTAGTTACTGCACACTAATCTTGACACCAGGTTCCAATCCAGTTCCCACACAATCAGACTGTCTGTAAGAGAAAACATCTAAAAAAGAACACTCACTGCTTCTCTCTATCTTAAGGATCAGGAATAAACTGTCACAGACTCATTATACAGGCGCTGCAAATTTTCAGAAGTTCCAATGTGGTGGTATATGTTATCAAACATAAATGCTTCATTCTATTTCGCAAGGAATGGTGGTAGATATTGTCCTCGTACATATTAGCAGTTGACTATCAGATTGGACATTCAGATGAAAGCAAATACATCTGAAAATGATACAAAACAAACCTCCACTTCTTGTTTTCTTTCAAAACTTCATTGGTTAGTCACATCTTAGAATGTTGTCCTAGCACAGGTAGTCTGATAATCAGTATTCACATAATTTCCATTAGAGATGTCACCAGTTTTCAGTAGAAGTTTCATCAGTCATCACAAGTCTGCAGTTGATGTTCCACTATACAGTTGTCACTATTTTCCCATCCTTATATTGGCTTACATTTATATATTTTGGTATTTGATGATTTCTGTAACAGAAAATATCTAAAAAAGAAAACTCCCTTCTTCATCAGTTGGCACCAGGTTCCAGTGGAAGTTACATCACAGTTGTCACCAGCCTCTAGTAGATGTTGCACCATAGTTGCTACCAGTTACCAGGCACACATTTTCTATCAGTTGACATCAAGTTCAAGAAGTTTCATCAGTCGTCACCCTTCTTCAGTAGATATCACCAGTTTGTCGAGTCATGGATGTCTGCTACATGTATATACTAACAGTTAACAATCATGGTCGCTACACCAAACATTTAATACCTGGTACCACAATGACAGGATTTCTGTAACAGAAAATATCTGGAAAAAGAAACTCTGCTCATCTCCCAGTAGATTCATCACAGTTGGCACCAGGTTCCAGTGGAAGTTACATCAGTCGTCCATTCTTTAGTTGATGTTCCAACACACACTTGTCATCAGTTACGTGATATATGTTCCATCAGTTGACACCAGATTTTCTACCAGTTGTCACCAATCTCCAGTAGATGTTCCACCACAGTTGTCACCAGTCTCTAGTAGATGTTCCACCAGCTGTCACCAGTCTCTAGTAAATGTTCCACCAGTTGTCACCATTCTCCAGTAGATGTTCCACCATAGTTGTCACCAGTCGAAGTTCCACCACATAGTTGTCACAAGTTCCAAATCATAGATGTTACATCACAATTGTCAGTCATAGATATCATCCTTATATTCGTTCATGTGTATATGTTAAGTTGACAATCAAGGCCGCTACACCAAACATTTAACACCTGGTACCACACGACAGGATTTTTCGAACAGAAAATATCTGAAAAAGAATATACTCACCTCTTCTTTCAATCTCTCATGTCACAGTCACTCCAATGTCTCTCAGATGTTCAGAGCTTTAAGGAAAGCATTGCGAGTCATCACATATAAATGCAGGATTCTACTTATTCCCATGGTGTGGTAAATAGTAAATACTGTTCTTGTACATAGCACAAGTTGGCTATCAGAGATACCAATAAACCTGAAAATGAAACAAAATAAAACTTCTCTTTCCACTTGTCTCCATTGGTCAGACATGTTCTAAAATGTTGTCGTAGAGCAGGAAATTGCAGATAGTAGAAATCAATATTCATACGAAATTCCATTACAGATGTCACCATTTCCAAATGTTCATTCAGTTGCCAGCAGTTTCCTGTAGATGCTACATGACAAAGCACATGTTCCAGCAAAGTTGTCACCAAGCTTCCATTAAATGTTACATCAGACACCAGTTTCCAGTAGATGTTCGATCAAACAGTTGTCACTAGCTCCTAGTCAAACATCGTTCATCTAATTGACCACAAGCAAATGCTCTCTTGTATATATCACCAGTTGAAAACTAGATACTGCAGCATAAACTAGACACCAAGTACCAATCACATTAGTTCTCACACAATGAATGAACTTTCTATAAGAGAAATATCTAAAACAGAACACTCACTGCTTCTCTCTATCTTGAAAGTCAGCAATAATGTCACAGCCTATCCATTATACAGGAGTCTCAAATGCTTAGATGTTTCAAGGTAACGGGTCAAGTCATCACATATCAATGCTTGTTCATCCTATTATTTCACAAGGAATGGTGGAAGATACAAGGACTTTCTATAAAAGAAAGCTTACTATTTGTCTATCCCAAAGATCAGGAATAAGTCACATCCTCTCCATTATATGTGTTCTTAGATGTCCATGTCTCCCAATGAGACCATTACACTTCATTACTTCATCCCACAATTTTGCAAGGTATGTGGTAGTTTTTGAAAACATCCTCAGTTGACTATCATAAATTGATTATTCAGAGATTCAAACATAACTGAAAATTGAACGAAACAAACCACTTCTCTCTCAAGTCACCACTGGCAAGTTGTCATACAGGGGGAACTCAAGTTAAAGATGATTCATTATAAAGTTGATAGTAATTGGCAGTTACATCAAAGTTGTCACCAGTTTTCATTAGATTTTCCATCACACAGTTGCAAGCAGTTTCTTGTCAGTCATCCTCATATTTGCTTTTGCAATAGGTAAATGCTTCATCACTCTCATGCATACATTAACGACACAGGCCTTCCCATACACCAAGACTTTCTGTGAGAGAAATTCTGAAAAACACAGTCTCTTTTCTCCAATAAATCTCCCACGTAAGCCTCTCCATTTCACAGATGTTCAAAGAGGCTTCTATAAAAATGTAGCCAGTCATCACAGCAACAATTCTTTTTACAATATCAAAGTTGTCAGATACCAATATACCTGAAAATGAATATAAATACATCTCCACTTCTTGATGTTTGGTCAGTTACAACTTTAGATGTCAAAGTAGGAAAATGCAAGGAAAAGATGCTCCAATATGATGATAGTAATCAGCACCCATGTTCCACCACACTAGTCATTTCAGTCACAACTTGTTGCATCAGTTATCACAAATTTCCAGTAGATGTTATAAATACAGGAGTCACCAGTTTGCAGTCAAACCTCTTTCATCATGTTCTCTATGGCTATTAGGTAGATGCTCTCACTTGCATATATCAACTATCAATCATTATCACTAGAGCTTCTAATCATATATGCTGGATCAGTCACCATTTTGAAAATGTACTATCATCAAGATCCAATGGTTTTATGATTAAGGTACAATTATGTCAATAGTTATGTACTTGTTATTGTATAAAATATCTAAAAAGAAAAGAAAGTTTTTTTTTCAGTGTCTCCCAGGTCAACAATAGTGAATCATGGGAGTTATTAAAAACATTCTATCATTGATAGATGCAGTGTTGTACAATGTTACAGATGCAAATGTACCTGAAAATAAGAGAAACCACCTCTTGGTAGAAACAGCCACTTCATTGTAGCTGAAACTTTAGTTGTCAGCTAGTCATATGGAGCTGTAGTTTTGTCACCAGTTTCCACAAGTGTTTCATAACAGCTGCTTCATGATTTAGTTTCATACTTCTGTTAAGTTTGATTCTTCCAAAACAAAATTTCCACATTCCAATACAATAAAGTAATGAATTACAGCCGTCTTACATTTTACAGGTGTCTACCCGTTATCAGACCACCACTTTATACTTAGTTAATACAAGATTCCAGCTAATGGATACTGTAACTGAAATTAAGAAGAAAACTAATGCTTCTCCATGCAGATAATACATCACAGCTCTTGTAACAAACTATGGGAAATATTTCAAGTTGTCATTTACAATAATCCATATTTAAAAAAAAAAAAACATCTAGACACTAAGGTAACAAGAGTTAATAGCATCATCTTTACAATATGTAATTCAGATGCTCAACAGTTGTCACCAGTTAGTCATCTGATACATTACATTTGTTCTTGTCAGTTACTTCATGTTGCAACTCTTTGTGCAGCTGGCAGCAATTGTTAACAACAAATATTAAATCCTGCAGTTTCTATTAATTTGCCTATGTTCATATGTTGTTGTCACAAATTCTCCAAAACAAACATGCAGCATCCTACTTCAGTCAGATGTTACCTTTGTTGTGAGCTAAACATTACTAACACTGTTATTGCCAATAGCTGCTAAGAGATGCTGTATAGCTAAAAGAAATTTTAAAAATCCATTTCACTTTACCTCACAATCATGTCCTCTGATGCTACAATTAGCTCCTATTGCTGTATAAATAGAAGTGTTCTGTCACCAGAACATTTTAAAAGAATACCAAAAACCTGAAAGTGAAAAAAAAAAAAAAACTTGTTGCCACAGTTCTAACTCCTGCCTGTGCTACATTCCAGTCAATGCTATTGTATACCAACAATAAATTAATGCCATGTGCTCTCACATACCTGAAAATTATTTGTTCCTCCCTATCCATAGTGTGAGTGTAGACACTGTCTTCTCTGCATTAGCAGAGATGCCTGCACAAACAGTGCCTCATCCTATCCAAATATATCATGGGTTGATAAAATTGTAGTCAATAAAAAATAATTTTCAAATTCGTTTCATCAATAACAATATCTGCAAATGAGAAAAAATATATGCTGGGCGGAGATCACCTAGCAATATAGAACCCCTCCCTCCCAGTGAGAATTCCATTCCCCACAAGTCACTTGCAACAAGCAATCATGTTACTAACGAAATTTTACTATGAATATAATTTTCAAAAATGATATTCCCCCCCAGATTACTCATTATACATTCATATAAATGGGGGAAAACCCTTTGAAAATGAAATTGCATTAGCACTTCTACATGCAAATTCCATGTACTATGCAACCCTAACAATTGTTATTGATTTAAAAAAAAGTTGAATACCTTCTCTAACACCACCAGACAATTCTGGATAACATGTAAATTGTTTGACAATTGGATCTATAAAAAGTCTAACACACCTGCTCTTAGCCAATGCAGCACCGATACTAAAGTAATATTACTACCATGTGAATGTTTCCATTGTATTTTCTTCAGAGGGGTGTTAAATATAATGGAAATATCTGAAAAAATAAAAAAAGCAATTTCTCCATCTCACACAACTTATTCACCCATAAATTAACCAATCTTATCATACCTGAGGAAATGATAATCTGCAGCAGAGTTTCTGGATAACATATTGTAGAAAATATGCTGTATTCTTGTACATTAGTTTTCAAAAGAAATTGCCAATTCACTTTTTTAGTTCAAAAATCACTTGTATATTCAAGATTATCCTTCAACAATGAAATTAACATCTGAAACAATGGATATTCCCAACTCCGCATAACCAATCTGCATTTTAGCAATTAATATCAGCATTATCTGAGACAAAGTACATTTAATTATATAGCCAACATCTTAAGATGAAAGAATATATTTTCTGGTATATTGCCTTCCTCATTGGAAGAATAATTCTTATTAAGTTGAAATTTACCTTGTTAGCTTCAACTATTTAAAGATGTGTTCAAAAGGTAATGTATTCTTGTATTCACCCATGAAGCTGCTGTTGTTTTCACCTTTATAAATCTACAACACATTTGTGTATTCCATACTATTTAACCATGATTGTTGCACATCCTCCACAACAAATATTTTGCTGCATGCCGTTGCCACCTGCCATTTCAGACTTTTTTTAGAATTTTGTTTTCAAAAGCAAGTTCAGATGTTTGTTTCCCAACAACTGTCTAGCGAGTCGAGTCGAGTTGTTGCGACGGCACGTCGAGTAATGTTTCTACTTTTCTTTGAAAATGTTCTTGTTAACTGGTCAGGACACAATGCCCAGTAAACTTATTTCACTGATAAACTCATATGTCGAATGATGTCTGTCAAGTATATGCAAACCCTTCATTTGAATATTCAAAAGCCATACTTTTAATCAAACATTTAACCAACATAACATTCCTGTCACTGCCGTTGTCCTAATGTCTTGGACAAATATACAAATTTGTCCTGTAAGCTTCAAATAATATTGGACAGCAGACCTAAAAAGGAAAAGATCTTTTTTTGTTCAACTATTTTGTTAAACTTCAAACAATTCTCAAAAGAAAAGTTACACATCCATAAATACAACTACTTTAACTTATTAAAAAACTATTTTGATAAACTAATTTGAATGCTTTAACACAAAACTTTGGATTGGATTTATTAGTACACCTTTTTTCCAAGTGCAAAGTCCCAATAGTTAATATAACTGATATTAGAAGTTGCATCATTAATATATATCATATACAGAATTTGTAAGTTTTTATTAAATCAACTGTTGCTATGAAGTTGTTCGAAGGTTTCGAATTGAAGAAATCTTAAAGTCTCAGCTAAGTTGGTATCATAAGGATTAATGATACCAAATTTCTTACTTGCTAACTCATTCATTGATACTATATCCTTTAGGTAGCTGATGTACTGAATGATGTAATATATATATATATATATATATATATCAGTCCACATTTATCTACCCCTAAAATAAAGACTATTTGGATAGTTGAAAGAATAACTGCAATATATAGTCTAGTGTGGTAGGTCTCCTAAAACTATTTATCTACATTTCCACTAAAGAAATTTCCAAGTTACTTGAAAGAAAAGCCAAATTACCTACCATCAAAAAAAAAAAAAAAAAAAAAAGGTATGACAATGTAATCCTAAATATACAAAAGGTGAGAACGTCATGAATACGACGGGCCTATACTAGTCATTTGGAATATTCTGATCTTATATCAATTTAATTTGCAGCTTTCATATCAAGTTATCCCCTCTTAAAGATGCTAAATTCCCAGCAGCTCAATAGGTTATTTGATAAAATAAACCTACCACAATTATTAGTACAAACTTATACACATATGCAGTAAGATTTTACCGAATCAGTTATTTATATGAAAGAAAACAGCATAAAAATTATCATGCTTTTAGCATTTCCTGAAATGCATACACTATGCCACTGATGCAATTCTTCCTATGTAATATATAACTATTGCAGTTTTGTGGAAAAAAGGATTATAATAGATCCAGTTCAAAGGATACATTAGCTATTTGTACTGTGCACCTAATATACAAGGAGTTAACTCTGGCAGAATCAATAAGGGACAATCATTCTAGAGACATTTTAATTAGCACATCTTCATTGCTCACATTTAAATGGTCCTGTCCATTTATTTTATCAAGTAATTTCCAAGTACTTAATGAGCTCATAGTGCAGTTTTATTTCCACCAGCACTGGACTTGGAAGTTAAAGCTTTCCATAATTGACAAAAGATATCACTAATATGCTACTTAATTATAAAAATTAGTTCAATGAAATATTACATTTGAACCTATTCATTATAGAAAATATAATTAAAGACATAAGACAAGATTTACAAAGATAGAATTCATAAAATGCTGCAGTGACATGCTATATTAAGTGTGAATGCTTTCATATTCCAAGTTATGAAAATTATATTTTTTTAAATGGACTTCATGCTATGGCTACCAGTACCAAATTCTAAACAATGATACTTTCACAGGATTCTTTTAAGAGTGATTTCGTATCAAAAGCACTTCATAGATCGCAAAATAATTATTTCATCAGATTTTAGTTACAATGAAAGCTGTCAACTTATCCGTGATAAAAATTCTCATGAGTGCAACTATCTACTTTCATACATAATATAACCAAGCTTTGTGGTTGAGAGAAAGTATGCTCCTAGAAAAATTTAATAACTAAAATCGTTTTAGAAAGCCAGTACAGCACCAATTTGGAAATATAGGAGTTAAAAGACAAGACAAAAGTTTATACTTTTATCTTATATTTCAGGGTTAAAAGCCCTTTTCAAGACAAAATGGAGAAAGATGACAAGCTGGTTGCTTATGCACACCAACTTTCTCATTTTGTCATAGAAAGTGTATTTTAACACTGAAATAAGATAAAAGTGTAAACTTGTTTTCACTCCTTGTATTTCCAACTTACATTGTACTGGCTTTCTAACTCACAATGCTTCAAGTAAACTACACTATTTTTTTGTTTCATATTACAAGTGTCAAATGATAATTAGTAATTGCCACCTATGTCCATAACTTTATACTTTTCACATTACATTAAAAGCTTAGCTTTACATAAACATTTTAGTCAGAAGTGCTCTCCCCACTACTACCATCTTCATAGAAAAAACTGCAACTCAGTTGGTGACAAAACTTACCTGAACCAACAACCATGGCCCATCATCTATGTACAGCTGGTTGAATACGTCAGCTTCATAACATTTTCTAACAGGTCCCCAAAATTTGACGACCTTTTTTTTGTCTACCCTGTCACAGAATAGTCTTTTTACAATTCTTGTAGGTTTGCCAAAGAAGCCAGCTCTTGAGCCCCATTTTCAGCCAGGTAACATCATGTGAAGGGGGGAAAAAAAGACACGTATTGATAGAAATTCCAGTACTTTATCAACAAACAATATTTTCATCAATATCAAGAGTTGTCTGAAGCCAATATAAGACTTATCAAATCAAAGATATTGTAAGAATATTACTATGTCAAACCGGATAGGTTTACTGTTTACTAATGACAATGTAATATATTTTAGGGCACATATACAGCACTAATCATCCTCATTCATTCGGAAGACATGCAGTTTTAATGCATATTCAATATTAAAGCTATATTTAGTGCGAAGGATTTATGCACCTCGTCCATAATTTGAAATGAAAAAAATACTCATCCTCTTTTTCACATCCATGTGAATTGTTATGGAAAATTCGATATCAAGTGGAACAAATGTTTTCAATATCATTAACTTTATATTACTGTATGAAATAATTAGTATTAATAGTGTAGTGTCATTCTATGTAAGCATTGTGGTAGTCTACGTCTAATTCATGAGACATCTGATGTCCATACATTTATGGAAATATTTCTCATGAAAGGAGATTGCCACAAAAATCTCTACACAATACCTTTAGGGAAATGCCTTGTTTTTAACAGTTTCGTCTGGAATAGAGTTTCACATCGATTCCACGACATACTTTGGGTATTGCCAACAAATATCTTCGTAACCATTCTACATTTTCTTATTCGGTTGTGCAAATTTTTAATAACTTTGGTTTTAATTTACAGAAAGAACCAAATACACACGTTTCACTATTAATACCAGTTATTTGGAATCCTTAACAGTTAAGATCTGAATTAGTTCGTTGGCGTCACGTGGTAGCCGTAAACTATTCCTCACCTCAAAACCTAACCCTAATTCGAATTGCGGATGGACCCTAATTTCAGGGTGGGGTTGAAAAAAATTACAAAAATTAAGCGATAATACAACAAACTAATTCAGAAGATCGGTTAGTTAGTTAAGGCGGGCCTACGACAGTGGCAGGAGTCAATTTTTTGGTAAATCGTTTCGAGTCCGGATCGAAATGATGTTTCAATTAAATCTAATATTGAAACGGTAAACTTAAGTGGTGATTGATATAAATACCCTTCGGCCATTCCATAAATAAGTGCGCGGGGGAGGGGTGCGTTATAAACTTCAAGAGTTGCTCCCCTTGATACGAAATTTTTATATTTCTCATTAGAACGGTAGAAAATGGTAATAAAAACCAGGTGTCTTATATTCAGAAGACAACTTTCAGTTTTAAGTGGAAGTAATGTAAGACCACTGTACTATAAACACCCTCATTAAAAGTAAATATTATTTTCATTATTGAATACATACCATCATTAGTTTGAGTATTTCGCAATGTAAATAAGGACTAAACTACTTTAAAAAATGAGCTATGGGAAATAACTCATTTAAGCCAATAGAATATCAATTGTTAATGAAATTATATGGATATTATACAACAAACTAAAGGTTAGGGTCTGCCCAACAAGTTATCTACTAGTTTCCAACGCATTTCGATGACATTTGTCAGATCAACCGTCTCCTCCTCGGCAAACCTATCCGACATTTGACAGATTGTTTACCTCATGGCCAAATAAATACATATTAAATATGAAAGCATTATCGTGTTCGCCATGAAGTAAATATTCTGACAAGTGTCAAATGGAGTTTACCGAGGAGTGCGGTTAATGACAAAATTTCATCGAATTGCGTCGGAATAACCTTTATAATCAAATTACTTGAATTGATAGTTTCAATTACGTGTTAAATAGCATCTGGTTAAAATGCAGTTTAGGGTCATAAAAGTGAAAGTAAAAAAGCGCAAGTGATGTAAACAAACAGCGTGGATTGTATATTTGAAACTTTTTTTTTTATAGAACAGCGTTGATATTTTTTTTAACTCGTTATATTTTAGAAATCATATCTCCACGAGCATATGTGGTGAAACGTACAGAAATCGTGAACTGAAATTCGTAAATCTGAATCCTTAAAGATAGGTACGTTCTTTTATCAATTATTTGTATATTTTTTCTTAACCACTTCCGGCAAACCAAATCACTAGTGTATGACCTTAAACTGCATTTTAACCTGGCACATTTTACATTTTTAACGCCACCACCCGTAAATCGATATTTCATAGGTAAAAAATGAAAACTCTCGTCTCCATACTATACACAAGTAAGCATAGTATTACAAACAAGTAACCATAGTATGCATTACATAGCATTCACTATAGACATGTAACCAAGGCGGCGGCTCTCTACAATCGGAATTAAACACGCAAAGGACAGATTTGCCTGTCCATCCTTTCGTTAGGAGTCGACAAAAACCTAAGAAATCAGTAGATGACCAAGACACCATATGTCACAATGGCACCCTACAACTCTGCCCAAGCCATACACAAACACACTATCGACATACACACACACACGAGAATTACATCAATGACAAAAGTAAAATACCAGGGTTTTACCTGAACTGTTGTCGCTTACGATATCCTTTGTTGTATCTGTATGCACATATATATGGTGGGGAGGAAGAGCCTGGACAAGACAAAGAGCCTGGGTCCATAGTAGCCAAACTTGCGGCAAACCGTGGACCGGAGCGGGAGAAATGATAGACCTTGCTGTAGTCTCAACAAGCTTCCCAGGGTGGACACTGCAGTCATGAAATACAAGCAAATTGCGTGGACAAAACGAGAAAATACCAAATCACACAAGCAATCATACGTTTTAACTAGTCATTAATTTTTTTTATATTGTAGCTCAATGAAAACATACTTTAATAGACGGAATATTGTGGATTACAAGGAAAGTAATGAAATTGTCAAGAAACTAAAATCTTCATAAAAAACAATAGTACGTAACCATAATGTACACCGATAGAAGGGAGGAAAATCATCACAAATTGGATGATAAAGTATACTTCTTAATGAAATGTCACTGTATCAGGCACTTGTAACGGTCACAATTACAAATGCAAGAAAATCAAATTAACCAGATTGCCAATGTGTATATATATTATAAAGACGAGTTTGATGAACAAACAAAATATATTTGTATCGAGTTCACATTTCTGGTGTTGAGCCTTAAAGATTTCACTTTTTAATAACACTAAATGTAATGTTAATTAAAAACTTACGAGTCGTCTATGAATACAATATATTTTTTCTTTCCAATGCAACACTAGAATTTAAATTAAAAATTTATTACGTGTCAATCAATACATATTCGACTTATTTTCAATGCATACAATTTCACTTAGAAAATAACTACGAGTCTACTAATCGATATGAAGTTATATTATCAGCTAAGGACTAATAGAACTAAGCGTCAACAGAACGAAGTCTCAAGAATCGGCACTTATTCGTTTAATAGTTTCTTAAAATACTTTTTTGTGCCACTCTTTTTAAGACTTCGGATTTGATCTTCAGAATATGGAATTTTTGTACATTAAAAAAAAATACTGCTAATCTAACCATAATCAGTTTCTGAATTGAAACAGGTTTAGAAAATCAAGATCAGAAGACCATACTTAAAAAGTTAAGAGGGATGGATTAAATCCACGCTAAAATGAAATGAACGAAAATGCTCGCCTCACCCATCTAACTACGTCATCATTCGTAGAATGAAGACTACTATTGTGAAAAGAAAAACTTTTTTTTAAATAAAAAAAAAATCGTTAAATACAATTTGCGGGGAAAAAATGTCAATTTAAAAATAACTAAGTTTTATCGTCATTTTCCTATCTAGATTATTGTCGAGAAAAGTCACGAGCTAAATTAGTTAAAACGTAGAAAAAAAATCAAAATGGCGTCTCAATGAGACATGACCTTTGCGCAACACAACTTACAATTTTACCCACACTTATCACTCACAGTAAGCAGCTTATTTCTTCTAGTAGCTGGAGGCTCCTTCACTAAATGGTTTATTTCGATTTATAGGGCCAGCTTTCTCCTGAGATTATGGCTAAAGAAATAGAAAACCACGTACAAAAAGAATTGTGCCGAAACAAGCTTCGCGATATTGAATAAAAAAGTATTCTTTTTAAAACATTTACACTGAAACCTATGTAAGAATGTTTTTTTTTTGTAAAGCGATTCTAATTTGATTTTGTGCTATTAAAAATTTTTGATTACAAATGTACGTGGAAACGTTAAGAAGAATGTAAAGAGAAACCCTTACAAAAAAAGCGATGTGTTGTTTGATGTACTTGTTCCAATCTGCCAGGGTGGATGCAGAATACATTAACCCAGCATTAACCATGTTTACTCATAAAATGGAGGAATATACGCAGGATTTTAAGCAGAAGTGGCATGAGTCTACTTGGGAACCAGAGGATAAATCAGTGAAGATTTTTCAGAATCTTGAGAAGTCAGGTTGGCGAAATATTTCACCTCTTAAGCTGCAGAAGAAAAAGTTCAAGCAAAATATTAAAAAGAATAAATAATAGTCATTTATATAAATAAGACAATCTTTATTTTCTGAATTAATAAAACATTTGCATCAGCAATTAATTACATTAAAAATATTGAAAAATGAGAAAAACAGTGCTACACCAGTACTAATTCAGAAGGAGACTGTACCGCAACTGGTAATAAGAAGTGCGGCTGCAGTATTTATACTAGCTGGTCTTCTCACTTGTCTAAGTATTCATACACACTAAAAGTAAAATGTAATCCCTTACAATTTTCACTTTTATTTTCAAGTACAATGCAACTAAATACATTTTTTTCCATGTTTATCAAATATAACTCTTATATTAAGTTCATGTAAGAAAAGTTATGTGAAGATTTGAAGACAATAAAATGATATACTTAAAAGCATCGTATCGGAAGGAATTTGTTAATGTATATACTTCGGCGCCTCTCACCCACGTCATTGTGACGTGTTGTTTACTACAATATTTTTTCGACGTCAAAGATTGACCTAAATATTGCATGATTTTTATTTTGCCCCCCCCCCCCCCTTAATCATCCGATTATTCGAGAAAATATTTACAAAATTAATCTGAAAATAATCAAAAAAATTCCAGTTTTCATATTATTACTATTTAATAAAAATGTAATTCTTTTCTCTACATTTTATTAATCAAAGATTAAAAATTACACATATAATAACCATGTTTACTAATAAAGATAACGACTTCCTAAAAATGAACTCTATGTGGGATGGGTTTTAGCTATTAACTAGCGTCTTGTTTGAGCAAAAAAAATCCTTTATATATTCACTGTTTTACTCATTTCATATATTTATGTATTCGTCTGTCAAAAATGTGTAAAATATAATAAAGTATTGACTCGACAGATCGCCATGTTTATTTAACTATGGGGATGCGAAATTTAGTTTAATCAAATCAGTCGATATATCTACTGTAACTATCCACCTTCCGTTCCTGAATGTTTTCAAACGTCTCTTCTGATTTTTATTTATTATTATATAGATAATAATAAAGTTAACAATTATTGAGAATATTTTGCAGTAGTAGTTCAAAACTAACAATATGATGGTGATTGCTATTTTAATACATTTGTTAATAGGAAGAAATATCTCACTACCCGAGTAATTTTATTTTAAAAGACTCAATAAAAAATAAATCGTTTGTATATATACCACCCTACACGATCTCATCTCCTCCTCCCTCCTCCCCCCCACCGCCTCCAAACTCATTGTACGCACCCCCCGCACCCCCACCATCTACTTCCTCCCCAAGATACATAAGCCCAACTCCCCCGGCCGTCCCATCGTCTCCACCTGCAACTGCCCCACCGAACTCCTTTCCCAGTACCTCGACGGCATCCTCGCCCCCTTAGTGTCCTCTCTCCCCTCCCACATACTCGACACCAGCCACGCACTCCGCCTTTTCGACTCCTTCTCCTTCCCCCCTGGCCCCTCCCACCTCCTCTTCACCTTAGACGTCAAGTCCCTTTATACCGTCATCCCCCACCATGACGGTCTTCTCGCCCTGCGCCACTTTCTGGACCTTCGTCCCACCCTCTTCCCGAGTACCTCCACCCTCTTACGACTCGCCGAGTTGGTCCTCACCCTCAACTG
>JAYRBU010001285.1:1703297-1714417 GCA_036023795.1 Vulcanoctopus hydrothermalis
GGTCCATTAATGGGTAAATGTACTACCAAAGGGCCCAGAATTATTACCGACAGCTGGAAAGCCTGTAACTAATAATCAAAGAACAGGCCTTTTGTCCATCATAAAAAATACTACTCAAGAGGGTACGAGAGCCAAATTGCTTTTGTACTGACCAGAAAACAAAACAGGTAGATGGTGAGGAATGTTCATCTCAGCATAGATTAGTAGTTAGCAACTGTAAGGTTGAGGGAAATAGAGACTTGGAGAAGGTAGATGCTGAAGTTAGAAGATCCTTATGCTAGGCATAAATTCCAAACATTGCTAGGTGATACTTATTATAATAGGGAGGAGGAGATAGAGAGCTATACTATAGAGGACAGCTGTGCATTCCTAAGGGACAATATGCTACAAGTCACTGACCAGCTCTGTAGAAGTAACAGAGACCCAGCCAGGCAGAGGACAACGTGCTGATGAAATAGAATAGTGGATGGGCCACATTTCTAGTGAGACAATTGCAAGAGAAGCTAAAAACAAAGCACTATGACTAGGTCCTTTGCTGTGTAGTCTGATGGGTGCTAAAGAAACTAGATATAGATGTGAGAGTCAAACAAGCCATGTACGAGAGTGAGTGCCAATAACAAAGCTATTGAAGGTAGCAAGATCAGTGAAGTATTTAGCATACCAGTTGATGTCCACCAGGGATCTTTCTTGGTCTTTTCTAAACATTATAGTTTTTGAAGTTATAGCAAAGAGTTCAGGACGAGTTGCCATCGGGAACTTTTATATGCTGATGACCTGGTTGTTATCTGCCGCCGAAGAGTTGACCTAAATCATTTCAAGATGGCTTAAATTCTCATAATAGGGTTCGACTTGTGCATTCCTGTGGACCATTGCCTTGCAGTGAATAAAGAGTTATTCTCATCTTTATATCTCCATTGGTTATGAAGAAGTTTCTTAAATTTTCACTTTTAAATTGAGCACCAGAGTCTGTGTGAATTGAAGGTGATCCAAACATTGAGAATGCACTTCATGAGTGTGAATCACTGTATTAGTTGATATATATTTACAATCATAGGCAAACTGATCTCTGGAGCAGTCATCTACCATAAAAAAAAAAGAAGATAACAACTGTTAGTTACTGACACCACAGGACCAATAAATCCATGGAAACATTTTCCCAGGAGCATGTTGCATAAATAAGCTCAACCAGTTTCTAAGCTGGACAATTGTTTACCACTTCACAAATTTAGTATATGTTTTGTACAGCCAGAATGGTATTGTTACCTACATAAGACTTTGAAATCAACAAGATACCTAATGGTACCACAATCAGGTAAAGTATCTGCAAAAATATTCTGCTAATCTGGACAGAAAAAATATCAAGAAATCTGCCAATCGTAATTTCCATATAATTTTTCATGCCTTATTTTTTAACTGAGTATTGATTTCAAGTCAGTTACAATAGGGAATTTTGAGAATGTTTGAAGGATAAATCAAGTGTTTTGTTGCTTAGCTCTTTATATCTATCAGCATCAGGTTTTATCTCTCTATTTTCAATGAATGACTAAAGAACGAAACACTAGATTTAAAAATATTACATTTCTCATAATTCAACTGCATCCTAAACTATCTCGCACATTTAAAAAAAGAGTTAAGTCTTTCATCATCTGCTTTTGTGCATCCAAATATGATAAAGTGCATTACTTTCAATACTTTCTATTCTTTTATTCTTTTACTGGTTTCTTCAGTCAATGGACTGCAGCCATGCTGGGGCACAACCTTCAAGGGTTTAGTCGATCATATCGACCCCAGTACCTATTTCACTCTGGTACTTACACATCAATCCCCACCTGTCAAACTACTAAGTTACAGTACAAAAAAAAGGATACAAAAGAAATGCAAGCATGCACACACACACATGATGATCTTTTTCATAGTTTCCATCTATCAAATTCCACTCACTCACTCATTGGTCAACCCAAGGCTACAGTAGAAGACATTTGCCCAAGGAGCTGCACAGTGGGATCAAACCCAGCACCACATGGTTGCAAAGCAAAACCTCTTAACCACAAGGCTATACCTGCATTTATGGAACTCTGAAAAATACACACTATATTGGTGCAGCCGAAGAGTAAATGTTGAAACTCAAAAAATAATCTAACACAAGCCTCAAAACCAGATCACTTGATAATAGTGGCACCTGGTGAGAAGTACAATACATATCTATTGTTTATAAATACTAATTCACAGCCACTTTTGTAACAATGAAATCCATTGAACATGGACAATAAAAATTTTATTTTCTATATCTGCCAATGGTAGTAGAAAATATATGTAAAGTCTTTGTTTATGACAACATTTAACCACAAAACTATGTGCTGTCCGTAGACATCTGGAATGAATATTATACCCTTGTCTATCATTCTACAGATTCCTGATTTAAGAAATAGTTCATTATTGATATGACTCTGGGAAGGAGTCACAATTTGTTAAAGCTTATTTGTGTCAGCACTTGGTAGTAAGGCATTCAATATAATATTAAGACTTTTCATAGTCAAACAAAGTTTAACTGGGAGTAGTTTTTAACCAAAGTGATAATATATCTAATCAATTATAATTTGTGCAAACATACACCTGCAAATTTCAATAATGTTTGTCTGTCATGCTTATGTTTGCAATAAGATAGTTAACCATTGTGAGCTCACTTGGTGAGTGATTTAGTCATGAGTAACCTCATTTTCTGTTATTTAACATATATCTGTTGAAAAATAATGAATAATTAGTATTAGTTTGTTTGACAGCATTTCTTTTAGATAAAAAACAAATAGTATTCAATCTTTTAGATAATTTTTATTATTTTTTTTTTATATGGTAAAAGAATAAATATTATTCAGTTTTATCTCACAGGTGGATGTAAAGTAATAGAAAATATTCAATTAAGCAAAATGAGAGCTGAAATTATCAACAGTATTCCACTAACTGGTTCTTTCATATTAAAAGTACAATCCTTCTCTTTTGAACATGTAACATCATATTTCAACCTTTCAATAAAAATGGCAAAACACAATTCTATTATTTAACTTTCAAATATCAAAAACTTAAACGTTTTCTTATAACAATTGGCCTCATGGTATCTTCAGACAAGGTCAACAATATTGGTCTTCGATGCTGTTAATACATGTTGCCCTTGAGTAGAAGCTCCATTCAAAGTGAGAGCTGAAGGACAAGAAATACAATTGGTACAATCTCTTTTCCACAATAGTTACTGGACAAGCCTTTCTCCTGAAATGTTATGACTATACTAGCTGAGCTTACTCAAAGCTCTCTCCGGTGAAAGTACTACAAATAATGTGCCAAACCAGTTCAGCTTTCTCAGAGAATTCTACACTAAGAAGTTCAACATGGTGGGACAAATGAATTGTGAAACCAATGACTTTGAAGCATCGTCTTTTGTTTATATTTCACATTGATGAAGTGCTTATGCAAAGAAAGAGGAAATACAACGAGGAAGGACGCTTCTTGTAAGATCAAAGACTCACAGATCAACACTGAACAAGAGTAATACCAATGTTGACCACCAGCATAACTATCAACTGTCAATTATTAGTCAATAAATATTTGATAGCACAATGTGCGACCTCCAAGACGCGTTTTTTTTAAGGCTTGTCATCTTGATACCAATAATTTGCCAATATATTGTACCTGGTAATGTGGTTTGATCACATCTGTTGACTTATACGGCAATACTAATGAAGGTTATGAGCTTTGGCATTATGCTGCCATTCACAGTTAGCATTTTTTTTATCCTGTCACTGGAGCACACACTCAAAATATTGAGCGACAGTTGAAGACAATGAGAACAAGGCTGAGCTGGACAGTGAAAGGGACAACAACACAATTTGCTTGAGAGCCACCTTGCACAATACAGGTGGAAATCGACTTTGAAGAAAGTTCTCGTGATGAAAATATTCGAGTCTCTCTGTGAAATCGCTGCCAAGAGTCACCTTGTGAGAGTTTTGGCCGTGAATAACCTCATTTCCTGTTATTTGACCTCCGGTTGTTGAAGGAAATTGAACAATTTCTCATATTTTACCTCATTCTCTGGGCGTTGAAAGAAATTGAAATTTTACCTCAGGCCGTTGACAACTATTGAATAATATACCTCATAAATAAATAAAGAAAATATTTCGGATTTTACATAATAAATACATATATAATTGAATAATTTCTATTATTTTACCTCATATTAAAAAAAAAATTAAATTCCACACTTAACAAACTAATCGCACCCAAAAAAGAGTTTCCATTAGACAAATAACCCAGCCACACGATAAAGGGAATACAGAAACCTATTCGCATTTTTCATTAACAAAAAAAAATTGTTTTCGTTTGGCTCTGTCAAATTCCGACCCCAATTCAGTTGCTGTTATGTATATTATCTTTTCGGAAGCCAGTATATCTTAAAACAAGAACAAACAAGAAAACATAACAGAAATTAAAATACAAAACAAAATATTTCGAGCTTTATCAATGTTAATGAAATCCGGAATCTGAACAAGATTGCCGATTCGGTTCGCCGAAAATTACTGTCAATCAACAAGATAACCAGTTTAGTAAAAACAAAATAAAATATCTATAATACATACCAACACAAGAAATCGCTTTTGACTTAATCTCGGATGTTGACTATAGCAATAGTGAGGAAACCGAACTACAGAAAATATACAGTGTCTTGTAGATGGGGCAATATAGTTCGCCATGCTAAGATTTCAGTGGGAAAATATCCAGTGTCTCGTAGATGGGGCAATATAATTCGCCATGCTAAGATTTCAGTGTTTTTTGGTTTTAAAGGGAGGCCACTCTCGAAAACTAAAACTATTTTGGTCTATAGAAAACTCACCTCTATATTATCACAGCTTCTTATTTGTATGGGAACTTTATCGTTATGGTGTATAATTGATAACAATAATTTCTTATTTCAGTGTTTTTAGATTTTACTATTGTCCGTTTTCTTACACATTGGTTATATAGTCTTTGATTCTATTTTCTATAAGAACTTACAAGTATCTATTTGGTACTACACTAACGATCAGTTGGGTTTGCCAAGTAATGGTATATCGAGCATGATGTTTATTTTTAGTAATGGCAAAGTTATGTCAAGGATTTACACATCTAGAACGTCTACTCGAACGTTTTAGTATTTTTTTACTCGCAAAGTTTCTTTTCATACGGGTATCTTTTTTGTTGTTATTGCTTAGCCCCAGGTCAGCCTTGACGAGCAAACCTTTGATCAAAGGCATTCCAGCAGTAACCATTCTTTTCTTTTTTTATTTCAGATAGTGTATCTATGACTACACTTTCCAATCTGTCCTTCCTTTTTAAAAAAAATATGTTAAGGTGTGATTTGATGGAAATTTGGCTGCTATTTCTAGCAGCTCAAGCAACCATATAGATGTTATCGGTATCTTGGTAATATATGTAATCAGCATTATGGTGTATAATAATAATGATACGTTTTTGCGGTATCTCATGGGCTCCGTATGCATTTTATATTTATCATTTATTTTTTTAGATAAAATAAAATTTAAAAAGTATTTTTGAAAATTATGGAAGGACATTTACTACGAAACAAAAGTAAGTGTTAATGACATATAACCTTCGCGTTCTCCTTAAACCGGAAGACAAAAATGCTCGAAAATTTGCCGCGAAAATATAATCATAACAAATAACACTATGTCAGCTGTTCACATGTCGCCGGCAGAAATAGAATTTCTTGCGGAGAAAGAACTCATTTCATTTGAGCCTAATTTTACATATTCCAAAATTTATTTAATCCAAGTAAGTCGATCACAGTTGTTTTCTTTCTGGCGATTTTCCAGAATTTGTTCATATGGCAGACGAGGTGGGAGACCTTTCTCTACCACAGTGGAGGAACTCGTTGTGTCAGTTGCAGAGCAGGATAAATGGACTCAGTGTTTCGGACAATCTACAGTCGAAATGTTTTCGACTCTTTTTTTTATCTATCTAATCAATATTCAAGGTGTCACCTACTTTCTACGAGTGCCAAATGTTCTGGGGATTGGGTTGACGTTTTGCCTGCGACGAACATCGGTGGCTTACTTAGTCCGGATGAGCTCTGCATCTCCATCACTCTCGGGAGTCGATTCTGGAAGTCTTCATGGTTTGTCATGTCGCCTGAATACAGGTCGCTTCGCTCGTCATACCGAGTTGAATTTAATAATTACAAAACGGGTCCTAGCCAGCGTTAATAGCCCCTTAATTCTGGAGTCAGTTGGATTGTCCAGGGTCGATTGAAAAGAGACCCAACGGGCTTACTTTTTGCTCTTGAGCTAGAGGCCTCATATGGGACGTCACCGTCAGCGATTCTTTCGCTCCATCACACAACCTAAATACTGCGGCAGGTGTGTGTGGGTTACTGCATCCATGGGCGAACGGAATAAATTGCTGAAATATCGTAATTTGTCGGCGAATTACATTTTCAGCCTGCGGCATTCAAGATGTTCGTGGGAGCTGACAGCGAAGTTTTTGTCATCGCTTATCACCCGCGGTAATGCCGTTAGTGTTTTGGGTTGCCTCAAAAACTTTTAGAGGGCAACACCAGTATTCTCTGTTGTAGTGTGTACTTGAGGGAGTGTGCATGTATTTTCTTGTTTCTCTTTATTCATGTATTTATTATTGGATAATATAGTCCAAGATACTTTCAAAAAGATGTGATAGTCAGGGCTGGAATGCTTTGATCATATAGATAATATAGTCCAAGATACCTTCAAAAAGATGTGATAGTCAGGGCTGGAATGCTTTGATCATAAGTTTGTTCAATAAAGGTTAACTTGGGGCTAAGCAACTACGAATCCATTTGAAATGTATCACAAAACTAAATAAGATATACTTGGAAATGAATAGCTCTAAGATAACAAATTAGTGTAAACATCATAAACATACACACAAACACACACATACATCTGTGGATGTAAACATCATAAACATACACACAAACACACACATACATCTGTGGATGTAAACATAAACATACACACAAACACACACATACATCTGTGGATGTGTACTTTTTTTACTTTTTTTTCTCCATAGGGAGATTTTGGTCCTTTTGAAGCTGGAATACCAACTTCAGTCCCTTTGTGGTTAGCAGTGAATCTAAAACAGAGATGCCGTGGTCGATATCTTCCTCCAGTCTGGATGAATATAGGTAAAGAATTTTTCCGTTGATGTCAACTTACTGATACAATAACTTTATTTGTATATTTTATTATATTTTTATTTTTTTTATTTTTTCATCCATTTTCAATACTGGTATAGACTGGGCATATCTGCAAATTCAAATAATTACAGCAAATGTTTTGTCTTAGCTAGAACAATGATCAATGCAGCAAGCACTGATTTAACCTCATGAATCTACACCAGAAAATAGGTTATTTTGTGCTTGTACATTTGATTTCAGTTTCTGTCTTCACAGTAAAGTTACATGCAATATATATATATAGATATTGTCATCTACACCTGCACCTGTCTGAATTTAAAAAAATGACTTGCATTGTTGAACACTGACACTCCTTTTGATGCTCTTAATGCCTCAGACAGGTGATATCTCTCACTTTGGGAACCACTCTTTAAATCATTTTTATTTGAATAGTTTCAATAAAATACATTAGATCTACTGCTTATAAATAAATTTCACCTTATAACCAGCCATCTATCTTAAACTGAAATACTAATATACGTAGGTAATATCCTATTTTGTGATAAAATTAATTGCTTCTAATTCTTTTAAACTTGTTTATTGAAGTCGATCTTATCTTCTAAAATATCTCTTTTCATTATTTTTCTTATTTCCAATATGTTGCAGTCTCTATACACAATCTCCTGTTTGGATTGTTAATCTCTAATATAATTTGATAGTGTTAGACGTGACCATATCCTTTAACAACAATAGATGTGACCATATTCTAGAGGTGTGCCAGAGATAGACCCCTTCAATTTTTTTTTTTGCACTGGCACATCTTTCCTATGGGACCTCTAGCATGCTCATCACTGCTCAAAACATCTTAATGTCCACCACGGTAACCCACTTCAACCACTCCTCTTCGCATTAACTGATGCTGTTGCCTACTTTATCTGTTCACTGTCTGGTACCTGTACGGTGTAACACTGGGTGGACCAGTCAAGGCCATCACAGACGACTAATACAATACTATTCCAGCTCTATCACTTCTTGGACTTGATATAAACTTGTTCAAATCAGAAGAAATAAATGTAAATTACAAGGAAACTCAATTTGATAACATTGTACACAGTATTCGATCTGTCCTGACCGAGGTACGACTGATTCCAAGGGATGATGCTTATATTTTCAGCTCACCAATTCTCTTGAAAGCAGCCTAAGAATGCCTGGAAGCCAATTGAGAGAACTTGACAAAGATGACCAACAGATTGTGCTTGATTGATTCTCATTCCGCCCTCTTTCTGTTGAAGAACTGCTTCGCTTTCCCGAAATTTCTCTTTTCACTATGCAATGCACCATGTCCAATCAGGACATCTTGCTGAACTCGATGTCACCATTTGTTTGTGTGTGGAATTCATCTGCAATGTCATTTTTGATAATACTGGCTAACAGCAAACAAAACTTTCCATGAGCTTCAGCAGCCTTGGTCTCTGCTCAGTGTCCAACCTGGCATTGCCTGCCCATCTTTCCTATATTGACATTAGTCATACACTTGTCCATGAGGTTCTCCGTAACACATCCAAACTTAATGTGAACTGTGAGTTTCAGATGGCGTGGACTGTCTGTGTTCGCGATGGCCTCACTGGCCCCTAGAATGCTGCCGATCAGTTATCTCATATGTCCAATAGTCTCATATGCCTCCAGACTGCCTTGCAACCAAACAGTGGTGCCTGGCTAAATGTGGTACCCTCTTTGTCAACTGGCACCCTTCTCGACAATGGGTCCATATACATTGGAGTTGCCCTGCACCTCAGTCTCTATGTGTGTGTAAGCTACATAAATGTCACTGGAGCTACTGCTAACAAGTTTGAACTGCACACGCCCTCTTGTTACAGTGCCTGACATTTTCCTTGCCATGCTACACTGAACAATGTTATTAAAAGAGGCCTCGACACTGCTGGTTCCCATCACTACTGGAGCCTGTTGGCTTAAGCTGTGGTGAAGGTAGTCGTCCAGATGGGATAGCCCTTTTCCTGTTCAAGTGAGGTAAGTTGCTCATCTATGACACATTCTCAAGTACCAACCTTGTCACTTCAGCCATGAACCTTGGAGCTGCCGCCCACTATGAAGAGAAGTGGAAGATGACTTAAGTACAAGTCATTGACAAACAGATTCCTTTTCAATATTTAACTCTTGTTTGATTGAGACACTTGTCATCTCTTACTCGCAATTAGTTTGAAGGTTTCGAAAAAGTTAGCTGATATTGTTGCCATGAATGTGACCCAGCTGAATCCAAAAAAGCCTAGTTTTCCACATAATAACCAAGGGTGTATGTATTTTTTCATCTTCACTCTATATGAAGATGTTTGTTTAACAAATATTACTGCTAAACAAAAGTAAATCAAAAATACTGCTACAACAGTCAGTTAAAATAAAGAAACCCTGACATTAGTGTATAAGTAATACATATAAACTATAGTGAACTATGCCAGCCTTGTGCTGAGTAACAAGTAATATATTTCTTGTTATAAGTGTGTTTGGATTTGCTTGTGTCATATTTCTGGCAATAACACATGTTAATTCTCTCCAAGCCATCTATTAACTCCAGCTGGGCCCTGCAGTTTTCACCACTACGGGAATATGAAAAAAGACATTTTGAGAAGTGTTAACTGTCTCATCAAATATGAGAGGTGTGAACCATCTGAAGGGAGCCTGTATGCAGTCACCCAACCTGTTGAAAATATCAGGAAATCTCCCTCAAATCAGACTATGCCATCTTAAAGGATAATGTAGTCCTAGATACACTGTCTTCAAAAAATAGAAGAGATATCTTTGATCATAGGGCTGCTCTATCATGACTGACCTGGGGCTAAACTATAACAAAACTTTGGATCATAAACCACAATGTAAGTTGCAAACCATCCATGTATATTTGCCTACCACCAGCTCATTGGTCTTAAGTTCACATCCATTGCAGATATTGCATTAGATCTCTATACAAGGTAATTTACATGTATCAGTTCACCTAGGAGTCAAGGGTAGGTATCATATTTGGGAATGTTACTTATGATAGTCTGGTGTCCTATTCAAGAAGTGATTCATCTCATATCTGCTTAATGTCATAAGCTAAACATTGGTTCTTCTGAAATATTTACATTTATTACAGTGAATCAAACCCAATATATTTCTGATATTTATTAACACTAGAAAAATGGAAAACAGTTGACTCTAATTAGATTTGAACTCACTACCCATTCTTATTATTTAGGTGACATAAAGGCAATGGAGTGACAAAACTTAATTATTTACAGTATTTAGTTATTTTCCCTGAAGTCCTGAATTTAAATCACACCAAGATCAATTTCTTTCATCCTTCCCAGATCAATGAAAGATTTACCAGGTTTGCACTAGGGTCAGTTCAATTGAATTGACCATTGAGAAGTCATTATGGTGGATAACATGAGGTTAGATGAGTTGGTTCAAACTAGAGTAGGGGATTAGTTGCTTTGTAGTATTTAGCTTCACTGCTCTGCATTCAAGTGTTGGCTGTGTTTTTCATCTTTCTATTGTGTCATTTTTATTTTATTTATTTATTTATTGCTGTTTACCTCCAATGTTCAACACTAGCATAGGTTGGATATATTTTACAAAGCTGGACATTTGCACACTGCTGGAGCAATTGGTTTTATAACTGGATAGCAAACATACAACCTCTCTACTCATGAACAACACATTGCTAAATCTTCACACTCTGTACAAATGCTGACGAAATATTAAAAATAGCCAAAATTCATCACAAAAACAAGATTGTGTTACATCTTCATGGCCAAAACCTTGATCAGTTAGTGACTGTTTACAAGGCAAAAGTACACACAGCTTTAGATTATTGCTCATATACATCTGGGACAGTGCACTTACCACACACACACACTCACATATA
>JAYRBU010001305.1:2982783-2996302 GCA_036023795.1 Vulcanoctopus hydrothermalis
CAACCCATGCTAGCATGGAAAAACAGACGTAAAAACGATGATGATGAAGGTGAATTGGCAAAATCGTCAGAGCATCAGATAAATGCCTTGCAGTATTCATTCCAGCTCTCTGTGCTCTATGTTCAAAGCCTGCCAAGGTAAACTTTGCCTTTCATCCTTTTGGGGTCAATAAATACTGTACAGTCAAGTACTGGGGTTAATTCTTTGCCCTCTCTCTCTCTAACCCCTCTTTCTTTCTTTCTGGATTGTTCCTTTAATTCAAAAGTCTAGCCTTCTTATCATATTGTGTCATGCTGATTTGGCCTGAGAATTGTGTTAAGGGAACATGTATCTATGGAATACTCAGCCACTTATACCTTAATTTCACAAGGAGGAATTCAGTTGGTCGAACAAGTGAATGCTCATCATCGAGACCGACGTAGAGCCTTCCATGTGTGTATTTGTGTGTGCACGCGTGTGCATCTGTAAATTATAACTATAATTGGAAAAGTAAGAAAGCATCAATTATTAAATAAATAAATAAATAACCATTACAGAAATTGATTTTTTTTTTCTTTGCTGTAGTTAATGATCTATCAAACAATTAAAGTTATCTTTCATATCAATAATCAATCACACACCAATTGTATGTAAAAATCGAAGCAAACCTTATTCAAATCATTCCTCCTCCTTCTGGGTACACATGCCTATATCCCTTCCCCTGCACACAATGTTCGATCAAAGAGGATAGTTGTAAATTTCATTAAAAGATGTTATGTTAGGTTTCATAAGAATGAATACACTGTAAATTTACAGAAGGAGAAATATGTAAAAAATTAAAATAAATATAAAATGATCATTACAAATGCATGATTTCTAATTTATCTCTTTTATGTACAACATTTTTCCCACAAGAGGTCAAAAGCATGAATATCAATACCCATAATTGAAGTAAGCTTCACTTTTTGAATTTACGGAAAGATTAAAACTACTTTATAGGTGTTAAAGTGTATTTGTTATAATTAAGTTAATATTTGAAAAATTCAAATACAACTGCTGACATAAATTCAAACACAAAGAAATGGATATATATATATATATACTATCCTCAATTTTGCGCTTTTATTTGTCCTTGTATGCATTATCCCCACTCCATCCCACACTGATCAAGTGTCATAGTGAGAGTGTTAAGCTCTTGGTAAAGTGACAGAGTTTTATTTCTTGGGCACAGCTATTCCACTTCTCTTGAGAAGAAAGGCTTGAATGTCACAAATCTCAATTCTTCTATTCTATGACATGAATAGAGCAGATATTTTATTGATGGATACCTTTGATTATGAAGGAGCAAACAAATGACTATTTATCTCACTAATGTGTGGCTACAAATAAAAAATGCTATACTGTACTAGAGAATAATATATCTATAGATTTTTAGCCAATACTGTATGCATAGACATATGCCTGTATGAACAATATTTTTGAGGACAATGAAAGTGAGACTAGTTTCAATCCTGTGTTGGGATTTCATCAGCGACTGACTACCCTCTTTAACTGTCCACGGAGACACTGCTTATAAACCCATTATTACCGAGGGCTAAAGTAAATTGGAGAGACCAATTTGCATATATAATGAATTCTTGATAGCTTGTTTGATTAATAAATTACTGGTGCATTAACAGTGTTTATTTCAATGCTGTACTGTACTAGAGAAAATATCTATAGATTGTTAATCAAACTAGCTGCCAAGAATGTGTTATATATGCAAATTGCTCTATCCAATTTACTTACACCTTTAGTCACAGTGGGTTTATAAGCAGTATCTCCATGAACAGCCAAAGAGTGTTCAGTCACTGATGAAATCCCAACACAGGATTGAAACTAGTCTGGCTTTCTCTCCATGAAGATATAGTATATACAGACAAGGTGTCTACATCTGTGTATACATACAGTGTTGGCTAAAAAATCTATAAATATATTCAGTACAGTATTGAAACAAAATACTTAATGCACAAATAGTTTATTAATCAAGCCATCAAGAATGCATTATGTATGCAAGTTGGTCAATCCAATTTACTTAAGCTCTTAGTAATAGTGGGTTTATAAGCTGTATCTCTATGGAAAGTTAAAGAGGGTTCTCAGTTGCTGAAGAAATCTCAACAGGATCGAAACTAGTTCAGCTGAACCCTCTTTTTCAGCCCACAAAGATATTGTATATTCAGACAAGGTGTTTACATTTGTCTATACATAGTGTTGGCTAAAAATCTATAGATATATTCTCTAGTATAGTAAGCATTGAAACTAAACACTGTTAATGCACCAGTAATTTATTAACAAAAATGTACCCATAGGCTTGCCTTTGTCAATAAACAGCATTCTTTACCTAATTCGGGTTTTGACATTGAATTACTGTTAGTTGAAGAGACCCCTTCTTAAAAAGTTAAACTACATGTCTGTGTACCAATTACTGAGTCACTGAATGCAATTTTCAGTATTGCAGAGAGAAAAAAGTACAAACAAGACAGACATAGGAACACAGTTTTCCTTTGTACTATTAGAAGTGCTGAGGATTTTGATTGCTCAATACTAAATAAGACTAATACACCAATATACTATCTTGTAATATAAATACATACACAATTTAAAAATGGTTTCATATTTATTTTTTTCATGCTTTCAAAGGTTTTGACACTGGTATGTTAATTGTTAAAGAAAGTATTTTTACAGTTAACCACTAAACTGTAAAACGAACCAACAAAGAAGCATGTAGATGGTCACTTGAACTGTGAGAAATAGCAGCCAAATCTCCCTCAAATCACACCCAACCATCTTTAAAAAAAGGAAGGACATATTGGCTAATTGTAGTCTAGATGCCAGCTTGAAGCTAAACAACAACAAATGTAAGGCAGGAGTGACCCTGTTTGTCAGCCAAGCAGACAGAGGACTGCAGAATAAAAAACCGTGATGAAAGGAAAAACAATGACTGTAGCAGATTTTAAATTAATGATCTTACGATCAGTGAAT
Source organism: Vulcanoctopus hydrothermalis (assembly GCA_036023795.1). Lineage (NCBI taxonomy): Eukaryota > Metazoa > Mollusca > Cephalopoda > Octopoda > Octopodidae > Vulcanoctopus > Vulcanoctopus hydrothermalis. The sequence goes on from JAYRBU010001305.1 coordinate 2,985,784, forward strand.
TCAGCAACTTAACATTTAAATAATCATTAAAATATTTCTACATTGTTCTCTAAATTCAAATATTCTTGAGACATTTAATATTCCAAAAATAAAAGTTGAATATTTGACAAATATTACCTAATTTAATTAGTAAATGATGCCCAAATTCTTTCTATGCAACTGAATGTCTTTAGTAAGGTTAATTACTGCTTTTGCTTGGTCTTCTTGAGTGTTTTAGACAAGTGGTGCTTGGTATTCATTTTATTACTGTGTAAACAAAAATCTACTGAAGTCACTTCAGGGTAATGTAGTAACTAGTTGAATAACATTTACAACACTACTACTTTATGGCTATTTCAGTATCACAGAATGGAAATAAAGTCTCAGTGAGTTGAGCCTGTGGCCTGCTTATGTGTTGCAGTTTAAAGTCATTTCAATACACTTACACTACAAATGCCCTTGGGAATGGCATGAATGTTACCTCATGAATATCATCACAGCTGTGCATTTCCTTCTATATAAATGTGAATCTTTGAGCCATGTAAGAAATAAACTATGTATAAACACAAGACAAACTATTGCATAACAACCAAAGCAACCAAACAACTTTTGAGAAGTTTCAGTTCAATGAATCAGAGATTCTAGTGGGATGAATGGAGTGGGCTTGACACCAAAAATATAATTCGTACAAATAAAAAACAATAATCAAGAATAAATGTGCAATTGTTACAAAAGGTTATCTTTAATGCTGTTCAGCTCAATTTGTTGATCTCCAAAATTTATTCAAATTCAATTTATAAAGTGTTGGAATTGACGAGAGGGAGTAGAAAGTTTGTAATTGAGATTTTATTTTATTTTTTATTAGTCAGATTGCGAAGAAAATATATGTAGGTAAAGACATCTATCATATTGAAAGATTCAAGTTGTCAATTCTTTTAATGTCGATGACCATCTGAGACCTTTCAAAACTGGTGAGACTGATATGGTTAATGTTCAGATTTGTAAGTTAATGGCTGCAGGAAAAATGTGAGTGGAGAGGGAATTACAGAGGGTTGATGCTCTGGTGAGGTAGTATTTGGAAAAGTAGTTAGTGCAGCACTTGGAGGGTGAAGCACAGTAGGGGGACTGGGTGGGCTTGGATAGAGGTGGTATGCAATTAGCTAGTTCAGAGGAAGCAGAGGCCATTGTAGTAAAGATAGAATTTCTTCTAACATGAAGTTTACATTAACAGTGTGCAAGGAAGGAGAAGGTATATCTTTTAAGAGGTTATAAATCCATTTTATCTTGTCAAAATTATCTTTCACTCCTCTTGCTTCAGTTGATATTTCCACTGAAGGTTTTCATTATATTGTTAATGTTTTATAACATCTAGTTAGCTGGGACAATAATCATTCTCCTTAGACAAATTAGGCATGGCTGTGTTGTTAAGGAGTTTGCTTCACAACCACGTTGCTTTGGGTTCTATCCGACTGCACAACACTTTGGGAAAGTGTCTTCTGCAATAGGTTCAGGTTGACCAATAACTTGTGAGTGGAATTTGAAACATGAAACTGTGTGAAAGCCCATCATGTATACATGTGTGTGAAATCATTATTAGTACAAGTTCTATGGCCATATGAACAATTATTATTATTATTATTAAGGGATGGTGGTGGGTCAGAAATTGACTAAATGCCTTATAGTATTCTACTCAGTGTTGTCTGTTGACATTTTGAGTTCAAATACTGTTAGTATCAAGTTATCCTTTCGACCTTTCAAGTTGTTGATAAAATAGTACCAGAACCGTACTGGTGTCAATTTACTCAACTTTTCCTATCACCTAAATGTTTAATCAATTTGGATTTCAGAGTTGCTTTTTTTATAAGAATTATCATTAATGCTAATGATTTTCTCCTTCATTATGTGCATAATTTCGATTGATCAAACATTTTTGTTTTGCTCACTACATTGAGTACATTAGCCCCCACTTAACTATAAATCTATAGCTTCGTGGCAATGTGAGAATACATTATCATTAGCAGTAAGTTGTTGTTGTTGCTTAGCCTCGGGTCAGCCATGATCGAGCAGACCTATGATCAAACGTTCCAGCCATGATTATTTTGGTATTTTTTTATGTATATTCAGGACTATATTGCCTAACATGTCCTTCCTACGGTAAGGTATAATAGTAGAGAGATTTGGTTGCTATTTGCACGACCATGTAGAGGTTTCCTCATTGATGTGAATACCTTCTAGTATTTAGCATTGTCTCTCTCTATTCTGAATTCAAATCAAGCCAATCAATGTTAATCAGAAATAAACTGGATCAATTCATTTGACTATAACTCTTTCACTACATAACTGGCTTAATACCCAAGTACAAAATTATTATCATTATAGGGCAACAGAGGGACAGAAACAATAGTGCATCAAACTGAATACCTTGTAGTATTTATTTATTTTATTTTTGGCTCTGAGTTCAAATCCCATCAGGGATGATTTTGCTATTCATCCTTCTGGGGTTGATAACATAAGTACCAGTAAACTACGAGCTGGATATATTTGACTATATCCCTCCCACAAAAGTTGTGGCTATGTGCCAATGCCAAATCATTAATATAATGGAAAAAAATAGAAAAGAAAGGAAAAGAATATTCTATATTAAACAAAAGAGCAAAATGAACATTTCTTATTTATTTGTTGCATTCAGGATGAGAATTATGACACAGAAGCCAGCAGTGGAACTATTTTGATTAGAATACAAAGAACTGGCAGGCTAATCCGAGAAATGAAAAAAAAAATTAACCAATAAAAGATGATAAAACAAATTGTACTGCCTGCTAATACTATAAAAATAAGTATTTTTGAATTGAGTATATAGTTTTATATATTTTGTTTGAATTTATTATCCTCAAGTAATATTATTATGAACAGAAAGAACATACTTCATAATTTATACTTTCAATCTGGTAAAGAGAGAAAAATATTAAAAATATTTAAAAAAAAAAAAAATGCCAAACTTCTGTGTCTCAGATTAGCATCTGCGTGAATAAAAAAAGTCATGAAGCAGAAGCTAGTTATAAAACACACAACCATTAAAAAAGGAAAATGGGAAGCCAATAGATTCCAATATTGACAGAAATAAACTGAATAGAAGTTGATAAAAAAAAAATAGCCGGTGGTAGACAGTTAAAGGAACATTTTCAATGTCTTGAACACAGGGGAAACAAAAAAATACTATGTAAAAATTATATATATACATATAAATAAATATATATAATGATAATAATAATAAGAAATGGGGGGGAAAAGTTGAAAAAGCATTTTCCTTCTTGTTTTCTAATCAGAGAAAATATCGAGTGTACTGCAATAGACAATACAATTCCATTGATATGAAATGACAATAAAGCTTTCTGATAGCAATGAATCAATAGGACGAACTTGTGTAATGCAGTGACTTTTGTGTTGGATATCACAACAATCAACAAAATCTTTACAATAAGAAGCATGGTTGAATAAGACAGACAGACATCCCAGTTACTAAGCACTGTCAATAACCAATATAATGATAATGAGAGGCACTGTTATTAACATAGCAACAACAACAACAGCAAAAAATAATGATAAAAAAAGAAAGAAAGAAAGGCAGCTAAATATATCTGCACCAACATCATTCTTATATATATATATTACAAAGGGGAAAAAAATCTAGCACCTGCACTGAAGAGTAAACGAAGAAATGAATGACAAAGTTTTGCTGTGGACAGAAACCATTAGATCACATACAAATTACAGCTATATACTAATATAACTAGCTGAATTGTCAACATTAAATATCATAAAAGAGAGTAAACTACTGTTTCAACCAGTCTAACCAGCCTGCCTCTAAATTAATTGTGAACTAGGTAACCATGTCTATGTTTACCTCAGAGATGCAAATTATTGATTATCAGGCTATTACGTCTTAGTTTAAGTATTTTCAGGTATGAGAAATTTATGCCCAATGACTTAATTGAATACTTGTAATAGTTAAACTAGTCATAAAAAGATATTTCACACTTACTACTTCTAGCCATTATCATCATCATCATTCCAATGCTAGTATAAGGTTAGATAAATTCATAAAATATCTTTCCATCAATTTCTGCATCATTTCATTTGAGAGGCCTAATCTTATAAGGACTACTTTTCTATTTTCTATTTTCTACTTTTTCATTCCAGATTTTTCTTGGCCTGTCTATATTTCATTACCCTACTTCTACCAACTCACATCATTTCTTAACCCAACTTGCCTCACCCCCACTACATTGTCAATACCAATACAATCATCTCTCTCTCTAATATTTAACTTATTTTATATGACTTATTTATCTAATTATTCCATGCAACTTATTTCCTAAATTATTTCATTTCATTCAACATGTGTCTCAAATCCACATTGCACATCTAACATATTTATCTCTAATTGCTGAATATTTTATGATTTTACTGTCCAAGTTTCATTGACAGGTAACATTACACTCATGACACATCTTCATAAAAATTTTCATTTCACATGAAAAGTCAATCATTCTGTTATATTTTCTCAACCACACATAACTAGCTTTATTTCTAGAAGAATTAATTATATTACCTATTGCTTTCACGATACAATGAGAAATTCACAATTTTACATCCCTAGTACATAGGAAACCCAAAGTTTTAGTTTTCTATTAGTCTACTTATTGTTTGAACATTTATTGAAGTAACAGTACAATAATTGAATTGCTGCCTATTCTTTTCTTACTTCTTTCTGCTGCTTACCAATAACCTAAGTAGTGTAATACTATTCTATCATCCACCTAAATTACGTCAATTATATTTAATATCCATCTCTGTGCTAAAAGTACACCAACCTCCTTGTTTCAGTATTATTACTCACTCAGAACTTATACCTATGTTCCTCCCTGCAATCAGTTTGGTTAGGGTAAATCAGCACCTACTTTCCTGCACATATCTATTACTTCCTGCTATCTACTTCTCATTGTTCCTACACTAATACTATTGACCTAAAACTAATAGCTAAGTAAATTTCAAGAGTCTTAACTTTCCTCATGAGAATCAAGTTGTAAAAATGAATCTAATTATAGATCTTGAAAGATTTGATGCATGTTTTTCCTTTTAAATACAAAAATATTATTAAAAATATTCTTCTGAAATAATTCATTAAATAAAGCATGTTGTGTAAAATGCTATTTGTAATTCAACCGAAGAAAAACACTACATATTAAATTCCTAAATGAAAGCTTATTTACAATAAGTATCTTTCAACATTCATAGTTTCTTTTACAGAGACATGTTATTGTCAGATTATCATCTATAATGTGTTATTTCTTTCTAACCTCTATAAAGGGTAGAAAATGGTCATAGTTGTAAAATACTTTGATTATATGTTGGTGTTTGTTAGCCAACCCCTCCTCCCTGGACAAAATGCAAAGAGAAATATACATAAATATATATAATTTTTTTTTTTTTTAAACCTTATATTATTGCTTATGAGCTTCCAGAAAACTCTTCCTCATTTAAATAACTTAAGTATCCCCACATTAATAGGTTTATATTCATTAACGTCAAAACATAATTTACTGAATACCCTTAAATTGCCAAATGATGGAAAGCTACTTTTAGATTTGTCAAGTAGTAGTCTTAACCTCAACAAAGAAAAAGTGTAGATCATTTCTAGAATATGAATATTTGTAAAATAAAACTTTCCAAAACAAATATACTTAATTTGTAACTGAAATATATCTATACAAATAGATTTATTATTAACCTAATAACAGAGGAAAATATAATTAAAAAAATGCATCATAACAGACACACCCATCAACAATAGAATTTACAGCTACTAGAGTGTTTATATTGCTTGTGACTAACTACATATATTAGTAAGTTGGGACTTCTATTGTATGTATGTGTGGCTGAAAGTCAATTTTATTAAAGTCTAAAGCTGTTTGACAAGAAATCTGAAAATATTCTCAAGAGGACTTAGAAAAACCATGAAACTTGACTTTGTAGTTGATATTCAATCAGTAAACTCTGTTGAATATCAAATATTAAATTTAATTCTTGTTATAATTTAAAGCATTTCCATTTTAAATCATCTTATTATTTTTTAAGGCATTTCAATGTTAATCATTCTAAATTATTCTTGAGTAAACTTAAGCTGTTTCAACATTCCTATACATCAAATTATCTTCAATTAAATAGCAAATATATGGAAAATAAAAAAAAAAGCTTATTTTCTCTGAATATATGAGTGGATAAGAAAGTTTAATGAAAAAAGAACAAACTAATTGAACATGTGTGTGAGAGAGAGAGAGAGAGAAAGAAGATACAGAGTGCTACATTTAGTCTTGTGATTCCATACAGTAAGCTTCATGCTCTTTCTTAAGGGTAATAATCAGTGGACATCTTTCATCAAGTGTATACTAGCACTGTTTCTGAACTATGATAGAGAGGGGGAGGCAAGGAGACCGAGATGATAAAAGTTGGAAAAAAATCCTTGATTGAGAAACTAACGAGGAGTTATGAAAAATAATACATTCGTGAATAGTATGAATGATTTGCAGTTTTTTGTTTTCTTTTAACAACTAATTCATAAAGATAACAGAAATGAAATTATCATTTTTCTTGGCCTTACAAGCAGAATAAGTTCCTGCCAAAATATTCAGAATATTAAAGATACTGAGATTGTAATAGGTTTGATTAACTAAGATTAGTATTGAAAACTAGCAGAAGTTGAAACAGTGTGAGCAGGAGTAGATTAATTAATCTTGTTAAAAGCTGAATAATGTTTTTTGATTGTTTTAAATAGAAAAGTGTTGCTTCAAAACTGAGCAACTATTCTGAATGACTGAAATGAAATTATTTCTATTTAAGTAATTGATAAGCAGATAAAAGAAAAGTAGGGGTCTCTAAGATTTTTACATGTAGTGTTGTGTGGAAAATGCCAAGTACATACTTCTCTGAGCAAGATCTAAATCTATATTTGGCAACATTTTAAAGTCTTCTATAATTGATGCATACTATAAATCACATAGGTCAACAGTGACTCACTGCCTGTCTGGAAGCAACACTACTTGCAGAAGACAAATTGTTTCTTTTTGTGTCTTGTTACAAGTTTACAACACAAATCATAAACTGCACACTTCTCTAGAAGGTTGTATGTAACATTTAAAGCTGTTGTTAATCACCACTACTAAATACATTGTATTTTACCAAATTTTACAACTACAGCAGGGAACTTGTAGCTCATGATACATGACCAGTAGGTCATGGGTTCAGTGTACAGGCATTACATTGTATCTTTCATCAAGGGATAGATATCAACTATACTATTCTATTTAGCTAGAAATATATACACATTTTATAATGGAGTAGGTCACACAAAGTTGGACATCTAATTATTAAAAAAAGGGTAAAATTTCCAAATCCAATCAAACTTATCAGAATTAGAAAAAAACCCAAAGTTTTGTCACTATACAATATATACAATAGAATTCTTCCTGTTCAAAAATTGCACCTCCTCATAATTTCTTTAATTCAACCTGGTGAGAGGGGGAGAGTGTTCCATACATTATGGATAGTTTCACCCTAAACATGTAAATTTCTATGGAAGGTGATAACAGAAAAGACAAAACAATTCGATAAATTTTCAGACAGATATGACACATTCATAAGTCCAGAAATAGTAGCTTTATAAAGTTAGCTTGCTCTGTACCTAATTGTACAAATGTAATGCTAAACTGTCAAATTAGCTTCAGAAACCTTATTGATGCTATACTCCAAACATCTAGTTAGTAATCCTGTATAAACCATGCCAAGTCACCTTTTCACTTATTATTATTATATACAAGTGGTTATTGATCATTTCAATGTAAGTTGAAATATGTCATGAGTGTGTATTTTGGGGTATGCTACAAATATATTTTGATATATTTCACATTTTAAAACTATTTATATAGTAATTTAAACAGGAGAAATGTTTGTTCAATGCTCAATAAAACTATTTTAGTACATTACTAGAGTATGTATATAGCCAACCTAGCTGACCACATCGTTTTTTCTGTCTGATGTGCTGTGTTCAGAGAGGGGATAACACTTTAGTCTTGTTAGATCATTGTTTAAAAAAAAAAAAAAGTTATATTGTTATTGTGATAAGCATGCTATCAAACATTAAAAGCGTTATCTCCAAACAAGTGGAATAATGTTATAAATAAACAAAGGAATAAAACAATGCAGTTATGAAGGTAGTACTGTGAGATAATATCAAATGAGAGATTGAATGATGCTTTACTATAATGCAATAATAGCTGAAGATTTAGATGCATTGCATAAAGTCCCAAAACCAGCAGTTTATTGTAATGAGAGGTTGTATGTTCCTAGACTAATCAATAAGCTGATTACAATTGCTTCTTGAGAGAATACATACTATACTAGAGGGATTTAGTCAACCCAGTGAATAACCTACATGCAGGATCTGCTTTCAACACACTGGCAAATATTCATCTTCTACTTTCAGACTACTAATATTTGTTTTGAAAATGAATTCAAAATTATATACAAAGATTTCAGCTAAAACACAATTGTTTAAAATGTCAAAAGGCAACCATTGGAGTACATGTGTGCATGTATGCACATGTGTGCATGTATGCACACATATGCATTTAAAGAGAGAGAGAGAGAGAGTGGGAGCAAATTACATATGTATTGATAGAGATTTAGATAGATGAACAATTTTCTTCTTATGCAACTATTGATAACATCAAAAAGAAGTCAAACAAAAATAAAATTCTGAGTTAAATTAAAGTCAACTATTTATTTCAAAAGCAGGCAGGTCAATTATTTCTATTACAAATGTGAATTTAATTAGTCTGATTCAGAGAGAAATGTAAAGAAGGAATAGCTTCTATTTAAATCTTCGGACGATTTAAAATAGCAGCCAAAGCTTCTGTTGAGTTTTTGATGGTAAAACAGAAAATGAAATTACTGACATTACAGCATTTATCATTTACAGCAACATTTTCTAAAATTTCTGATAGTTTTGTTACCCAATGTGTCAGGAACCAGTATGTTTGGTGAAACATGATCTCTTAGCTGACCAAACTTGGTATAAAAATAGGAAATTTAATAACCAGTCAAAAGTATCTCCAGTCAGCTGTAACCAGTTACTGCATTAAATTACTGGACATAGCAGGAGACTCCACAATTTCACACATTTGGTGAAATGTGATCACTTTATTCCTTACTGTAGACTAGCAGTTAATGTCTTACTAACTGGCACTGCTCTGTAGGACATTACTTTGAGTAATAAAGATTTAAAACATTTGGCTTCCTCTAGTCCAACTTCAGAAAGAAAAGTTATAGCTGCAGGTTTCTTTTAGCTGGACACCACTTTTATCCTTTATCTATTTGACAATTCAATATTTCAAACTCACAACTTTTCTAAGTGAAACAATATGCCAGCAAACATCATTAAACATGTTTTGGTATACATTCTACTAAAAGAAAGGTAAATTAAAGCTATTGTTTGTTTACATTTGAATCCAAATTCTAACAACCGTTGTCTATTTAAAGGATTCAATAAATATTATATTTCTGGTGCAACCAATACTACTTAACCAATCATTGTTATATTTAGAAGAAAGGTCATTAAATTAGTCATCAATAATAATAAATAATAAAATGCAATTTCAACTTGCAAAGCTATTATTAAGTACACCTGTAAGCAGACTTAATTTCCTCATAATTGAAGCTTTATAGAAACAGCACACACATACATAACTACATAGATAGCAATTAGAGATTTAACAACTTTTCTTTCTATACACACACTGACACCAGCTTACCTATTTATGCTATTCTACACAAGCAGATAAATACAGCATGGTTGCATTGAATACATACTTCCTGTTGATATCAATATTATAACTAGAAAAGAGAGTGTTCATGTAAATAGAACACAGAGACCAATTTTTAATACTAAAAAGAAAAAAGTTTGAAAGATGAACAACAATAAAAAATGAGATGATGTGTTCATTTCAGTAAAGTGTTCAGGAGTGAAAATAGAAATCCAATCTGCTGAGTGACATTTTACATTGTTGTGTATATTAGAGTGAAGAGAATGTCATAGACTGTGACTGCACAAAAGAAAAACAAAAAAGTCCAACAAAGCTTCTCGACTATTTCAATAAAAAATAAAGACAGTTTGTAGATGTTTTTTTAATGTTTTTATTTAGCCCCAGGTCAGCTCTGATCGAGCAAACCTATGATCAAAGGTGTTCCAGCCATGACAATCCGATCTTATTAATCTACAACTAGATTATGCAATGAGAGCTTCCTTTTTTAAGTCGGCAGGGTGTGAACTGAGAGAGACTTGGTAATCTATTAATATGGGACAAGCAATGTTGTTGTTTTTAGCCCCAGGTCAGTCCTGGTTTAGCAGACCTATGGCCATAAGCACTCCAGAGGTGACTATCCTGTCATTTTTTCAAGCATAGTGTATCTAGGACTTTTTCCT
>JAYRBU010001305.1:3135593-3145646 GCA_036023795.1 Vulcanoctopus hydrothermalis
GATAGAATACCTTGTGGTATTTGTTCCGCCTCACTGCACACAGTTCAAATCCTGCCAAGGTCAACTTTACCTTTCATCCTTTTGGGATAGATAAATAAAGTACCAGTCTAGGGCGGTGAACTGGCGGAATCGTTAAAGCATCGAACAAGATGCCTTGCAGTATTTATTTTGGCTCTTTGCATTCTGAGTTTGAATCCCACTGTGGCCTACTTGGGTGATAGACTTAATCCATCACCTAGTTTAACACCACCAGCTGGCCCTTGGGTGGCTTTAGCAGAGTCGACTCTGTTGCAAGCATTCGGGTCAGATCTCTGTTCTGAGGATGCTTTCCTCTCACCCTCTCACAGGTCTTAGAGGCCCTGAAAAATGATAATGGGCACTGCCATTCCCTCCTGACTAACCGATAAAAAAAAAAATGAAAAAATTAAATAATCCTTTAGAACTAGAATCAGTTCATATATACAGATAAAATGGAATAAGAAAAAGTTATTTACTGTAATAAATGGTGATGCTGAAGGATCTTGATACTGCGTAAGCAAAGACTGTACTGGCAGCTGAACTTTGGGACGAGTCTTTAAACGTTTGTTGATGTGAACCAATAGTTCCATCACCTGAAAGAGTTCAAATGAAAACATTGAATTATAAATTATATCTTATTAGTTAGTTAAAAATAGAAATATTAGTAGTTGTTTTTTTAATCCTTAAGAGGGCTGGCATGCATGACTTTTACTGGTGAAGTTGATGTGATTAATGTTTAGTTTGAACATCATCATCAACATTTGACATCTGTTTTTATTTTCCATAATGGAATAGATTGGACAGGTCTCACAGCATCTCACCACCTGTCGTGGTCCTTCGTCATCTAGTACACACAGCAACAGAGAAAACCCCCCAATCTTTGTTGTTGTGGATGTATGTTTTGGGCATGGTTGTTAAGTTGGATCCCCTTCCTATCACCAACCACTTTACAGTATGGACAGAGTAGATTTTATTGTGCCATGACACTAGAGAGGTTGTTTGTGTCCCCTCTACTCTATATCTGTTTTTATTCAAAAAAATGTGAGCTTCACCAATAATTTCTCTTCCAAATATCTAAGAATTTGCAGATTCATCCAATCCACAGTGACATGAATAAAAGGATACTTTGAGAGCATGGCATTTGTGGCCTAATCAATAGGGTACCAGACAAGTTGTCATTTCTATAAGTTATTACTTGTAACATAAAAATGGGCAGTGAGGGAGTTATGGAGCAGGCAGTTATAGAGAAGAAGGATTGAGCAAAGTGATTAGTGAAGGGTTTGAGGGGTGAGACACAATAGGGAAGACAAAAGGAGAGGCAAGTATATCGGGTGGGATTGGGTGAAGATGATACACAACTTGATAGGTCAAAGGAACAGAGCTGCTATAGTAGCATAGAAGAGACAAAAAGAAGAAACGGCACATTGTAGTGTGTTGGGTAAGTGAAGATTGACCAATTAGCCTGGCGGTCATTTTTTTTATGGAGTTTCAAATATTTGTGGGTGGGATACAATGCTTCAATAAATTATGAATTTCCAATAAACTATGAATTATCCCTGTGTATCCTGGTTTTTAAAATAGGTATACCCTTATCCATGTGTGTGATAAGAGGTAACTAAAAGGGTTGGCATCAGGAAGGGCCTCAGAGAGTCCCATCAAACCCATGCAAGCATGGACAAACAGATGCAAAGATAATACCAGACCTATAAAATCCGTCTTAGCATTGAAAATTAAATATAAAATAAAAAGCAAAAAAAAATTAAATAAAAACTAGGTCAACCAAAGATTTGCCCTGGTATGCACCAGTGATCTCTCATGTGAGAACAATGTTACAGAATGTATCCCACAACTGATGTCTTACCTAAGTAAATAAGAGTATTAGCTCAATTTTAACTGATGAGGAAGTAACTGAGTATAAAAGGCACTGGCAAATGTATGCAAAAGATATGATTACATTAGATGGTCATGTGATTTGGATGGATGATACACACTAGATGAAAATGTGTTATAAGTTAGTGGAGGAGAAAATCCATGACAGAAACTTTGCATATCTTGTAATTGGGTAGCACTCCAGTTATTCTAAGTATCCTTGGAAGATGGAGCAGTTAGCTGAACTGAGCAGAGATTGACACTAAGCTCTTTCTATAATGGTCATAGTGACGAAAGCAGAGATATATCGACATTCAGGTCTTTTGTCCAATATCTGCTTCCCCACTGTCTCTTGATACCCTCTCACCTCCCTATCATTTACCCTCACTCACTCCACCCACCCTCTCTCCTATTCACTGTACCATGCCACCTGGGTTTGGACCTATCCATATTCTATACCCACCTACTACCATCCTTAGAACTCTACCTCGGATACACACTTCTATCACCTATCTTATCATGAGGTCTATAAATGAGGAACTACATCAGATCTGCACTACCATCACCCCTTCCATGCTGCCACTCATCACTCCACCTCCCTCAGGTCACTCATTATTGACACTCTCTGTCCCCATTTTATCTGTTGCTTGCTATCTCTATTAGTATTCACCACTAGCTTGCACACTCACCAACAAACTATAGCTACCATCATTGTCTCACTCCCACTATTCTCTGCCATTACCTTCTCTCTTTCTTTACTCCCCACTCTACCTCCCTCACACACCAATCACTGTTTTTCCCATCATATTCTTGCTTATTTTACCAACTCAAGCGAGATCTTTGCACACTCCCCACCCAATATGTAGTTATCTTTCACCCATTCCTCTTCCCCTACTGTCCAATCACTGCTTCCCCACCATACCCATATTCATACCTTCCCTCCCACCTTCACATACCATACTCACCTTCTAGTCACACTCTCAGGTCACATTTGCCCTCAAAGAGCAAAGACTATGTAAAGTAGAGAGGACTCTTTAGCCTGCAGGAGACAAGGCATCCTCTCTAGTACTAGTGCCATGATAAAATGCACCTAATACACTCTATAAAGTGGTTGGCGATCGAAAAGAGATAACATAGAGTAGAGAGGACTCTTTAGTCATATCTTGGATATGACAACATTTCTAGTGTTGATGCCATGATAAAATGCACCCGGTATTCTCTGTAAAGTGATTGGTGTTAGGAGGGACATGCAGCAATAGAAACCTTACCAAATGAAATGTACAAGTGAGACGTGGTCTCCCAACCCGTCTGGGAGAGTGGTGACTCCGAATAAGAACTGATTTGGACAGAAATCACCCGTCCAACCCATGCTAGCATGGAAGGCAGACATAAAATGATGACAATGAGGAAGATGATGGATTTTTCAAAACTCGTACACAGGATACTTAGAAAAAGGGAGATACAAGGTGTTATCAGTGGGAATAATTAAGGACTGCCTCAATTACTCCAAAATGATTTGAAATGGAACATGCTGCTGGATAGATGTGTGTAATGAAAGAAAGACAAATAAACTTGGTTAGTATAGGAGCTAATCACAGGATACACTGGTTGAAGGTAACAGCTGGGATACCATCTGAACAAGTAGATGAACTATTGGAACAGTTGTTTTACAGTTGAATGCTTCCCTTAATATCAATCATAAATTGGTAGGGGTTTGACTGTTAACCAGGAGATGTGGTTTCAAGTTTCCACTGGCTCTCCATTTTCTTAGTCTTTATTCCTGTTTATTTGCATACATGTATATTGAGTGTAAGCAAGTTGAGAAAGTGACTAGGAAATGCAAGGCATTATCTACAGACATACATTGTGAATGAATGAGACATGCTGGGTGGAAGGCAGGCTCATAGAAGAGATAGACTAATGGAAACTTACAATAAAGTAGTTATATCACACATCTCAAAATACAGGGTCTCGGAGATGAGATAATACAGGATGAAGATGCAAGGAGGATGTTGTAAAGTAGATCTGTCCAACCCATTTAGTAACAGATGTTAAAACAATGATGACGATAATTTGTTTCTTTAATTCACTAGTCTGAAATGCAAAACCAGTGCCCATAGTCCAAGTAGACTCTCATGGACTAGAGGATCAAGATGACTTGGTAAGCTTAGTGTAATTAATGTTCAGTTTGAAACTCCTTACACTCCAATCCTTTCATTTACCTTCATCTTCACATAGAATGAAAGGGGACTATTTTTAACCTAGGCTTTGTTTAATGATATGTGATAGAATTGTTGTGGCCACTATAGTCTAAACTCTACCAAACTTGGCAGACTATCCCTCTCTAAATAATACTTAATTCATCCATAGCATAGACTGCTGTGATTGTATACTGTTGACTTAACAAAGGCCTTCTGCTGCAACAATTGACTGAAACACTACAATATAGCACCTTCTGGTATCATAGGAAGCTAAGAATGAGTTATTACTTGGCCCACGTGAACACCCACATAAAACAGTTTAAAATTAAAAATTAACCTCGTTCTTTGTATATCATTGTCCTACACTACATTTTGATCAGTTTATTTTCTGATCTATATAGATATGCTTATAAGTAGAAAAAAAAGCATCTGATCACAATTAGAGAATGAATCAATCGAAATGTAGTGTGGAACAAAGATAAATGAAGGAAGAAGTTAATGGACCAGAAATTTTTAATTATTTAAACAATAAGTCTCAATACTTCAAGAAGGAATCATCTTATTATTCCTCTATTTTAGATTTAATTTCTGTGTAGCCTTTGCTCAGTGGATATATCATATACAAATAGGAATAAAACCAATCAAGTGAAATAACTGAATGAAAATACCTTTTTCCTGACTTCTTCCTGTGGACTAGAAAGTCTTGACAGTACAGGAGCCAGAAACTTTCCAAGTGCTACCTCTATATTTTCATCAGTATCTGCAGAAGCTATGCGCAAAAATACGCGTTCCAAGCGCACTAGAACAAGAAAAGATTATAAAAAAAATACTGAATAAATATTTCTCTATATAAGCAGTTTAATTATTGTTTCATCCAACATTTATTGGTTTATATACAATGAATACATATTTTAATGCAGAAAAGTATTTAGATAAAGCTTTTGCATCCTTTTTCCAGATTTCTCAATAAAATTCTTGTTTTTCTTTTGCTACAATGCTTATATGGCTCTAAAAATTAACAAATTTGAAAGTTGCTGCAATGTTTTATAGTTGGATGCTTTTAGCAAAAGCTATTATTAGGCCACTGGATTTGGTATGGATAGAAACGAACTGTACTTCAAGATTACAAAAAGATGAGCATAGAAATCATAATTTCCCCCATCACAACAAAATTCTATCTGTGTGCTACAACTGCTCCCAGCACCAGTACTAATTACTTCTACTTAATAGATCATTAACTGCAACTAATTGTGCTCCATTGCACCAATCTATAACTTTGAAAATTGGAATGAATGTACTCAGACAACAGTTAATGTTGGGTCTATCTGCACAAAATGTTATTGATTACATATTCAGTACTTCGTTGTTGTTTAACCCGAAGTGAGCTCTGATTGAGCTGACCTATTACAGTCATGACCATCTCAACTTTTTTTTTTATTCAGGCAGTGTACCTTGGACAATACTGTCCAATGTGGTGGACCAACTACATACAAGCTTTGTCATGATGAAGTCAAATCTCAGGATCTCAAAGAAACAAGAGTTGTCATATAAAACTGTATGCCCATCCAACCCATAGCTAGTATGGAAAACATACGTTGATGTTGTTGATGATGAATGATGCTACTTGCTTACTGCCAGTAGTTATGGAAAAAATCAATTCTTTTAAAAACAGAATTGAAACAATTCGATATGCAGAATCTGACAGTTCAACTAATTTAATAATCTCCCAGATTCATTACAACCATTTAATTGATCTCCTGAAAATGTAATTTATTCAGATATTGAAAAGAATGCTATAGTTGTATTTATTTTATTTTTTCAGCACATTCTTTCAGCAAACCAAATATCATAACAAAGTTCGAGCCAACGAGGAGCCTCTACGTGATTATTCGACCTGCTTGAAATAGCAGCCAAATCTCCCTCAAATTACACTCTACTATCTTACAAAAGAAAAGACACATTGCTTGTATGATCACAGTTCGAATGCCATTCATCACAGGTCTGCTCTAACAGGGTTAACCTGGGCTAAACAATAACATAAAGTTTAACAGTCAGAAAACGTCTTTATAGTTTATGTTCGGGCCTTAAATAGCAAAGCTAACTACTTCGCATCTCTTGCAGCGTCATTAACCAAAGTCTTAACAAAATGTCACATCAAGGAATTAGCAAATTTTTTCATTTTTTATTCAACTAGAAATCAACAATTATTAATAGTTTGAATTGGTTTTGTTGTCACACCTTATTCCGATGTGCAGGGAGTTATACAAATATTTCAATTGTTTGCACTGATATTTTTTTCGGGGGGAGGAATTATACACAATTTATTTCAAAGTAAAAGGATTTCAAGAAGTCGTATAACCACATAAACAGCAAATTCGGAAGATGATTACATCACCATTTTAAAGATAACCACAGTAAAGTTAAGACTGAATAAACAAGTGGATAGATAGCAAATGACATAATAAAGTGGGGAGAGCGGTTTAATAAGTAAGATATTTCCCGCCGACCCTGTAGGAGACAAAAGATTTCGAGGATATTCTAAATACCAAGTGATTATACTCCTAACAATACTAAGAAAAATTATTTAAAATCAAATTTATTGAATAAATATTTATTACTAACATCGCTTTGGTGTTTAATTAGGAGCAAAGTTAATTTCTAAAACAGTTTTTTTTTCAGTTCGAGCGTCTTCGCATCTTAGAATGTTTAGGGATTCCGAACAATAACCAATAATAACCTAAGATTTAAATTATTGATTCAATAGCTATAAATTCCTAAAGGTTCCAGAATATAAGTAACAAAAGATGTCACAGATTAAGTTAGTTATATGACTTGGGGCATTACAGTCATTCAAAAAAGGTCAGAAAACATTTCTGAAAGATACAGTATTTCTATCGTTTCGTATCCAACAGCAGTCTGGTGATTTTATTTATTCATTAACGAAAAATATCAAAAATGTAAACGACGTATATGGAAATTATCGTTGCTAAAGATATTGTCGTCATACTGGGATGAAGACAAGAATTGAAATTGTCGGAGACGATACAAATAAAGTGAAATAAATATATATTTCCGTTCGAAAGATTATAACCAAAGAAGGATTTCAGAGAGGTGTTTTGTAAATAATATTGGGGAGAGAGGAATTAGCATAGATATATTTCATAACATGTAATAAATCCCTCTATCTATAAAGTAACAAAGTGATGTGAGGCTGTGACTAGCTACAACTCATTCTGTAAACATAGTTACATGATATATGACTAGTGTAATTCAGTAGCGAGACTATAATAGGTATGCTGACCATATCTTCTAAAGGTAAAAATCAATAAAGTAATGTTTCGAAATGTCAGCAAATAGTATGGGATCTAATTTTAGATTTCAGCAAATACTTACTTAAATCATCTTCGCCCGACATTGTAATTTCACTTTAATGAATTGGTAAAGAAGTTAACTTCTGCTAAGAGATACAAACCGTAAACAGATTCGTACAAACACACGGCTGTTGCAAAAATACCGAAAATGGGTCGACTGTTGTAAATTATTAGCATGAAAACCGTACCGTGCTTAATGTGCTATTTGCGATATTTCTCCACTTCAAAATATAGGAAATAAATAATATGCTTTTAATCATAAGAATAATAAAAAGGAAGTGAAAATATGTAGCTATTCAGATAATTTGTTGATTTTGGAAATATTGATTTCTAAGCATATGAATTTAAATATCAATTTGAAAGGGAAGAGAGCATGGAGTGTTAGGAAGTGCATGCTTTTTTATGGATTTTGTCATGCTATGGAATATTGATTTCTTATTTTGGCACAAGGCTACTTGCTAACATGTATTGATAGATACACTAGATGGCTGAGACAATTCCACTAGCCAACACCAGAGCTGAGACGGTTGCTAAAGCCTTTATACAGCTCTGGATTTCCAGCTACAACAGACAGGAGATGGGAGTTTGAGTCCAAATTATTCATGGAACTGACATGATTGCTACACTGCAATTGAAATCATACTACCATTTACCATACAGCAACTAACGATATGGTGGAATGCTTCTATCGACAACTCAAGTTAGCACTGAAAACCTAGGCAAACCCCAGTAGGTGGCACAAATACCTTCCTCTCACCCTACTGAGTATATGCTCCACAGTGCTTGGATAACCCTCAGCTGAACTCCTGTATGGTAACACCATCAAATTCCCTGGACAGATGATCAAATCTAGCCTACCCACAGCAATACCAGACCCATTAAGCTATGCACACAGACTGCGTGAGCAACTGACCAGTGCTGTAACAATTATCACTTGACCACAGCAAGAGTCCCGCAAGACCTCTCTAAATGTCCTCCAGTTTTTGTTCGCTATAGCACATTCAATAAACCACTTCAGACACCCTATATTTTCAGAGTTGAAACCGGGACTAGTGGGAGTTGAAACCAGGACAATGGGAGTTGAAAATGGGACCAATGGGAATATCACGCAAGGTCTGAAGAGCCACAGTGTGTGGGTTGGGTATTAAGGAAGAGCGAACCTCTTCTCCCCATCCACAAAAGGGTCTGGGGATTTTATTACTGCAAATGTATTATTATAATTGTACGTTTTCTTCTTATACGAAGGTAGTTCCTAGCAAGTGCTGAAGTGAGACGTGTGTGCTAGTAAGACGTAAGATTTGTCTTTGTCACTTAGAAGGTTGAGAGTCGGATTAAAGGACAGGGAGAGAGACGGGGAACAGATACAGATGTACAAAGCAGCTATTCTTTACTTAACAGCACAAGCATATAAAATATTGTCCAGTAGAACAGTGGTATTTAAAAATATATTAAACTAAACACATGTTTTTATTGTCAAGTAATATTTTATTCAATCATCAGTACTTTCATATTTTTCACTTGAAACTACTTTTCTGAGAAATTCATTTTCATTTTTAATTTTGTCAAAACATTCTGAGCAGCTTAGTGGAATGTTATTTTAGTCGTCAGAAGGCCTGACTCATTATTTGTTACAGAAAACACTTGTTGAACTGGTGCAGAAGTACCTGGAAGATAAAGAATGTATTCTACTACAGTACTAAGACTTTTTACTAATATGTGTCTTTCATTGCAATGAGCAAAAATGATTTGCTACTTTTCTTCATACTTAAAATTTTGTGTTGCCCAAACTTCTGTCTTAGAAGTCCAAAAGCTCTTTGCAATAACAACCTCGTCAAATAATAGATCAATATTTACCTCTTACTTTCCAATCCTTTGGTTGATCTTAACTGCAGACTGCTCAACACTGGGCCAAGATATGCCTCCAGAATTTAACCACACAAAGTCCTCTGCCTGTTCAAAGTTCTTTCTCCATAGATCTAGATATGAGAGACATCTTTCATAAAAACTTTTAAATTTTCACTGTCAATGCTTTCACCATTTTCTTCGTTTTCTCAGCAAGGCCTTTGCATCTTGAGGTGGAAATTTCATTGTTCTATATTTCTAATCGGATTTTGCATCTCTAGTTTGATATCTGCTGCATTGGTAGTTTTTCTACATGGCCATAATTGATTTGTTGAAAAGGCTAAGCAGTCCATGTACAAATCATAAATACATTTCTCCAAAGTAAATTTCAAAGGATTTGCCTTTCAGGGCAAATCTGGACCTGGAGTCCCTAAGGCGGTCTGACGTTCTCAACTTTATTCTGGCAACTTCTGAAACAACACTGGTGCCAAGCTGTATTGGCCCTTACTGTTCCTTTAGACAACATCAGTGGAGAGGGGAGACTTGCAGCATGGGCAACTACTAGCCTTCCATACTAACCTTGCCCAGGCCTGCACTCTGGAGAGGACACTTCAGCATCGTCTCATCATAGCGGCACATGGAAAGCAGTAGTCTACCGGTTATAAGCCATGCTCAAGTGGCATAGAGCAAGGCACCAGGGGCTGCTTTCAATGGAGGGAGAAGTCATCGTGTCTCACGGGACAGCTACTGCC
>JAYRBU010001305.1:3404833-3415443 GCA_036023795.1 Vulcanoctopus hydrothermalis
GTATAAGTATATATATGTGTATATATATCTATATCTACACACACACACATATATATATATATATAAATACATATGTATGTATATATATATATATATAAATATTAAATGGCCTGAAGGTCACATTCTTTCAGGAATGTCACTGCACGAACGAAGAAGGCAAGCAGAATTTCCTCTACTTGACATTTCCAACATACTGTTCATGTAACAAGTAATATGCCACCCAACCAAGGTCTACAACACTTTGTATCCTTGCTTCACAAATAACATGGAACTCATCAATGTGAAGGCGACGTTAACGATTTTCTCAGATCATAACATCGTAGAACTAACAATATATGGACTTATACAATTTATGTCAATAATGCAAGCCGTATGCATTAAATTTCTTCCAAAAATAAAATTTGCTTGGACAGGAAAATGCTCAAATCGGTTAAATGACTCAAGGACAGTGTAAAATCGGACTTAAGATGAACACTCCTGCAAATTGAAAACAAAATCAAACACCTCCACCCCTATGATAAGGAAAGAGAAAACAGGGCTGTGGAAAACATAAAAACGAACCCTAAAGCCTTCTATAAGTTTGCGAAAGAATCAGTTTCAGAGCATTGCTAAATAGGGCCATTGTTCCAAGGGAATAGCTCAATGACGGCAGACCCTAAAAGGATAAGTGAAATACTGAATAAACAATTCAAAAGTGTTTTCACCATCCTGCTGGGACACATGCAAATAAATCAGCCAGATCAGTTATTCGACACAATAACTCTGCATAGGGAAGCGGTAACCATCGATTACATCGACATAAAGGAGGCAGATGTAATATCAGCCATATATGAAATGGGCTTAAACTCAGCAACAGGCCCTGATGGATTTCCAGCAATTCTCTTAAAAACACGTAAAGCCAAACCAGTTCAGATACTTTTCCAAAGCTTCCTTGCAAGAGGTGAACTCACCAAAAAGTTAAAAGAAGGCATAATATGCCCTATCCATAAAGGGACAAGCAGAGCAGATGCTAAAAATTACAGGCCACTCTCTCTCTGACTTCACATATTAGCCAAGTCATGGAGTGAATTATCAGACAGAAACTTATCACATCCTTAGAAGAAAATAACTTGCTAACCGATTTCCGTCCGGAATGAAGTTGCCTCATACAGCTGCTACCAGGTCTGATGAATATACAAACCAATTAGCTACGTATTTCTCTGGGATTGGTCATTTGATGCAGACACCTCTGATGAGACTCCAATAAGAGTCGAAAATCGATTTTTGATCAAATGACAACCAAAGAGAAATGCATAGCTAATCTGTGTATATACTCATCAAATCTGGTAGCTTCAGTGAACTGGATATACTAATTTGCATAGCAACCCTGTATGGATGTGTGTGCATGTATATATATATGTGTATGTATATATATATATATATATATATATGTGTGTGTATGTATGTATGTGTGTATATGTATATGTCTGCTCTCACACCAGTATCCCACGCAGTAATTTGAGTGACCTCAACAGGAAGTGAGGTGAGCCGTAGTCGTCGTCATACTACCACCACCACCACCCAGTGGTGAGAACGTAGCTACGTGGAGGTGAGGATGATGACATCATCGGTAGTCAGTCATTTACAGATGTGTAATTTACGAGAAGCTTACGTCACATCTATAACTACTACAACACCGACAATAGCAGCAACAACTACAACATTGACAAAAGTAACAACTACAACTACTAGTCTGTTTTACGCCCGACAGAAGCTAACAACATGGGAGTATGGTAACGTGGGAGTATGATAACTTGGCTGTATGGTAACGTGGGATTATGGTAACTTGGATGTATGGTAACGTGGGATTATGGTAACTTGGGTGTATGGTAACGTGGGAGTATGATAACTTGGCTGTATGGTAACGTGGGATTATGGTAACGTGGGAGTATGGTGACTTGGATGTATGGTAACGTGGGAGTATGATAACTTGGCTGTATGGTAACGTGGGAGTATGGTAACTTTGATGTATGGTAACGTGGGTGTATGGTAACGTGGGTGTATGGTGACTTAGGTGTATGGTGACTTGGATGTATGGTAACGTGGGTGTATGGTAACTTGGATGTATGGTAACTTGGATGTATGGTAACGTGGGTGTATGGGTAAATGCAGTTCTGGATTTAGACTTGGTGAGGTCCTAAGCTATATAAAGCTTTTGCAGGCCCTTGTTAAAAAATTACACATGCCTTTTAATTATTTTGAGGCCCCCTGCAGATTGTGAGGCTCATAGCTGTAGCTTGTTTAGCTTATGCCAAAATCCGGCCTTGCACTAAGTAATAAATTAACAAACATCATATGCAGTACAGAATGCATCATATATATTACACTAAGGAATTATTTAAGAAACAACGTATGCAGTACATAATCAGGGCTGGATTTAGACTTGGTAAGGCCCCTCTAAAAATTACACTAGAAAATCTCACAAAAATTGAAAACATATATGCCTTTTGATTATTTTGAGAGCCCCCTGCGAATTGTGAGGCCCTCAGCTGTAGCTTGTTTAGCTTATTTCTAAATTCGGCACTGGGTAAAAGGTAGTATAGCAATATAGGAGTATGACAGCATGGGTGGGGGCGCCTCTAAGAACTCAACCTGAATAAATAAAAAATGAGATGAAAACAATGGCAAAATATAAAAAAATGGTAACCATTGTATATCTGAAAAATACCTGGTGATCAGTTAGCTATTTATTAACACTGAGTGCATTAAATAATTTAATACTAACCTAACTAGTGTCCTTATTAGCACCGACTGCATCCTTTGTAGTCGGCCACAAAACTGCATTATATTGATTGTACTTTTATATTATATCTTGGCTTCATTATATATACATATATATATTGATGACTCACCAATAAAAGATTTTAAAACCCCAAAAGAATATATAATCTGTAACACTAGTTGTAATTTTTAACTTGCCGTAAATACCTCCAGATGGTAGTCATAACTTCCATCCTGTCCTAAATATCTCTAGATGGATGTCACAACTTCCGACCAGTTCTAAATATGTCTAGATCAGTCATGGGCAAACTGCGACCCGCGGTGCTTTCTGAATGGCCGGCCGCCTAATGAAAAATTACCTTGAATTTGTTTAGTAGTGCGGCCCGCTTCTCGAAAAAGGTTGCCCACTCCTGGTCTAGATGGTAGTCATAACTTTCCATCTTGTAAATATCTCTAGATGGATGTCAGAACTTCCATGTAAATATCTCTAAATGGTAGCCATAACTCCCAGCTTGTTACAAATATCTCCAGATGGTCTTGGAGAAACAATTTATCGTGTATATAATAATTATTTCTAATATTGGCGCAAGGCCATACATTTTAGGGGAGGGGTAAGTCGATCAAATCGAAACCAGTACTTAATTATTGGTCCCTTGTTTATCGACCCCCGTCGCACTAACGATTCTATCAATCAATACTAAAGATGAGAATGAGTGATCCACGACTGAAGCACTTTCATTTAGATGCGCGAGCTAGTACATATATATATATACATGCTAGAAAATAACCAACTAAAACAGGAAGTACTCAATACTGGAGAGTAGAGTGTAAGCACTAACTGGTTCAGCCAAGATTGCGGTACCTAAGGTTTCTACTAGCTGCATATGCTAAGTGCAACTGAGTTTTACTTAGTCTTGACACTAAACTCGGTTGCAATATTCACTCATATGCAGCTAGCATGAAATCTTTCTTAGGTACCATAGTCCTGACTAAACCAATATATATATATACACATACATTAGGACCAGGACCAACTAGGGCAATCCTTCGTTAGCCGACCAGATAGTGAAAGTAACTTACCCGGCAATTTCCGTCATAGGATTGCCATATATTTGCCACGGAAGACTAAAAAAAGACCAGCGTTGGTGTTATATTACACATTCCATACACATGAAATAAACCTGTGGTCGGCCGTTCGTAGTGGCTAAATATGGCAGCAAAATTCTACCTAAAATCTCAATTCACACCCTTAAAAAAAAACAAAAAGGAAGGGATACACTGCCCTGAAATTAAGACGGAAAGGACACGACTGCCGTTTGTTTATCAAGCTTTACGTTTCGCTAAATAGATTTTCGGATAATTAACCTTTTACTATTTCCTTTGTTAGTAATTAAGACTTTAAAATAATAAATACATTAAGTTAGTTTACATATATAAATTTTATTTTTAACGTATATACTTACTGGATTATATACAGACATTCAAACATACATACACCCACATATATATAGGCAATCCTATGACGGAAATTGCCCCAAATAGAACACTGGTTGCAAATACAGCTTACCTGCAAGGACTTCATATTCTGACGGATAGGAAGAGCAAATAAGGGGCGTCACTCGACCTGCTAGAAATAACAGCAAACAAAGACACATGGCTGGAAATCTTCCGTCTCCTTCAACCCAGTTGTCACTAAGTATTCAAGGCTTTTGTCTTATGTGATGTCCGATAACGATAAACTTAACGTTGCCTCCTGCTCGTCTAATGACATCGACATTAGTTATACCATCCATACAATATATTACACGCTGCAAACCGATACAATCTTTACCTTCGAGTTTTCGGGCGGTATGCATGCAGTAAACCAGAGATGAAGAATACAATTTACGACGATAATGTTAACAAATGCCTAATAAAAGAAAAATGATTTCCATGGTAACAAAAGGGTATCGCTATATTCTGGATGGGGCAATAATAATAGTTGTGACGTCCGTCTTCCATCCTTGGTATAGAATTAGCATGAGGGGGGAAAAAAAACAATAAAAATGCATTTTATTTTCCAGGGTCAGCAATGAAGGAATTCTGGATGGCCAAATACCAAGATGTTTAAGGAAACGGGTAGTCGGACAAACAGGGTGCAATAAAACCCTAGATCTGTCATGGGAAACAGCTTTCGAACCAGCAGGCCGGCTGATATACAGCTCATCATGGATTGGACCACACCGTACTGATTATGCTGGTATAATAATTGTTTCTAATTTAGGCACAAGGCCAACAATCCCCAGTACTTGATTTTATCGACCCCGGTATAATACTAAAACTTAGTGTGCCATACAGAAAGTCGAAAGGGCCGCAAGTTGCACCATGACTGTTATAGATTACAAGACCCCCTCACACACTTAAGCAGTTTAATAAACCCGCCGAGCAGGACACCAACCAATCTTTCTCTACAGGGATTACATTACACAAAGCACCAGCACATTATTCATTCATGTTAGATCAACATCCCATTGAGAAATAATAATCGCTTTGAAAAATTTGATACGTTTTACTTTTCACCAAGTCGCATATACACTCGATGTTAAACCCATAACTTTGTGTAGCCGTAATAACTGAATTAAACATGACCAAAAATATTCCAGCTCCAACCACCCCATTTTTTATTCATAGTATATCTAAGAATATATTATTGAGTCCTTTGATATGTAAATAGGGGCCGTCTGACGGAACATTGTAAATTTTAACAAAGTATGCCGTATTAATTGGAGGTGACGTCAATGGGGGGTAATATCTATTTCATAGACCTCACCAGCATAAGTAATATACGGAGCTATAGAATTATCATGGGGATAAAAAAACAAACCTAAACTAGAAGCAGCAATCAACCGGCACCCTAAAAATCGGAATACCACTTACGATAAAATTCTAATCCAATTAAACATCCTGTAAGAATCAGTTCAACACGATACCGCTATGAATTAATGAACTATACTTATATATATTTCCATATACACATGTTGAAAGCGAAATATTTGTGTGAAAACAAAACTATTTTACGTGTAAATTTCCCAATCAAAATAAGCTGCAAGAACCTTTTAAAGCATTTTTTTGCTCAACGATAAAACTTAAGAAAATTTATTTTCACAGGATTAGTTAATTTAATGTTCGAAACGTTTTCTTCAGTTTACAAATTTTAAACAATAAAGGGTTGAGCCTGAAAATTATCCATCCACTGTTCTTAACTTACTATATAATTCTGTAATGTGATCATGCCAAACGGTTAAAGATAATTTATACCGCAAAAGTAGGAAAACGGCGATAAAAATCATGAAAAACTCCCTAAGGATGATTCGCCACTAACTCCGTATATAGTCACAAATGACTAAGCAAGGTATCGAGGGGGAAGGTGAAGAGATGTGAATGTATGCCTAGTATGGAATTTAGCATCCGACCGTCATTCATTTCTTTCTCTTGGCTGTCGACTATTTTTTTTAAATTCCAGCTAGCGACAACTCACAGGGCGTGTACAATTATACACAAATTGAAGCATTCTATATATAAAAATATATACCAATATCCTATATACACATTATGTAGACATTAGCTATGCCGTATTAGAAAAACTGGCACCGATGGGAATTGTCAAATGGAAATGTACGCGAGGCGAGGTACGCGACTTCACTCTTTCCACACGACATCGCATCATAAATTGATATGAATCAGTTAATCTGTCAATTTCACTAATAGCATATTCAAACTCCTGAACTAAAAGAACAGCAAATGGTACAAAAAACTACGGACCATTTCCGCCGACATGGTACCGTCCATCCTAAACTGCTGTAAATTCTTACATTGCCAAAACAGCCGTAATGATCGAACATAGAAAAAAATACACAAAAAGCAAAGCAAAATCCCAAACTTACCAAAATTCAGTACCACCTAGAAAGCCGGTTTTTTTTTCTTTAACATGTTAAAAATTTAGTTATCAAAAAATAAAGATGTTAAGCCAAAAAATAGGTGTACGAAAGTTACGAGCAACCATTTTATTCAAGAACCAATACAAACTAATATTTTTTTAAAAAATGCAATATTAGCGAGATTTTTTCTATTTACTCGAACAGAATCGAAAAGTCGAGTGCCACAGAATTGCCGTTGCGAGCGAGGAAGTAACACAAGGAGGAAATCCAGTCAACCCAAATGCTGCTAACACACGTGTATTAATTAATAGACAGACCTGGTCATACAACCAGACCAAGTTACAAAAGAAAAAAAAAAGAAGATTCAATTGACAGACATAAGATCACTCACAAAACATGAAGTGCTAGTCTTTCTTGCATTTTTTTTCTTTAATTCCTTTTACAACAAACGTATTCACATTTCGTAGTCTCTCATTCACCCCACCCACCCCAAAGAGGCCTGAATGATTTCAGACTGGAAAGACAGAATTAGACAGAGATAGGAGGAAAGTTTTGTTCTCATTTATGCCACCTCTTCCTCTTCATCGTCAAGCTCTGCATCTTCCTCAGCAGTAGCATCCTGATATTGCTGGTACTCTGAGATCAAGTCGTTCATGTTAGACTCGGCTTCTGTAAACTCCATCTCGTCCATACCCTCGCCAGTGTACCAATGCAAGAAAGCCTTACGCCTGAACATAGCGGTAAACTGTTCAGAGATGCGTTTAAATAGCTCCTGGATTGCTGTGCTGTTTCCTACGAATGTGGCTGACATTTTAAGTCCACGTGGAGGAATGTCGCAGACGGCTGTCTTCACATTGTTAGGAATCCACTCGACGAAGTAGCTGCTGTTTTTACTTTGAATATTGAGCATTTGCTCATCAACCTCCTTCATTGACATGCGGCCTCGGAAGATAGTGGCGACGGTGAGGTAACGTCCGTGTCTTGGGTCACAAGCTGCCATCATATTTTTAGCATCGAACATTTGTTGTGTGAGTTCCGGTACTGTTAAAGCTCTGTATTGCTGGCTTCCTCGAGATGTGAGTGGGGCGAAACCTGGCATGAAGAAATGTAACCGGGGGAATGGAACCATGTTTACTGCAAGTTTCCGCAGATCAGCATTTAGCTGTCCTGGAAATCGCAGACATGTTGTAACACCAGACATTGTGGCGGAGACCAAATGATTTAAGTCACCATAGGTAGGAGTAGTTAGTTTCAATGTACGGAAGCAAATGTCGTACAATGCTTCGTTGTCGATACAATAGGTTTCATCTGTATTTTCTACCAATTGATGGATGGACAGGGTAGCGTTATAGGGTTCGACTACAGTATCGGATACCTGGAAGAGGAAAAAAAAACAAAACTGTATTTCGAATATAAACAGTTAGCAAAAAAACACATTGACGACTAAAGCTATATTTAGAAAGTAAGATTCAAATAAATTTCAAACGTTAGTTTTAGAAGGCTAAAAACTATATTACAATGAAAATGGAAAGGAAAATTGAATATATCAAGCGGGGGACACCCTTTAAATTAT
Organism: Vulcanoctopus hydrothermalis; assembly: GCA_036023795.1. NCBI lineage: Eukaryota > Metazoa > Mollusca > Cephalopoda > Octopoda > Octopodidae > Vulcanoctopus > Vulcanoctopus hydrothermalis. Next base: position 3,413,084 of record JAYRBU010001305.1, read on the forward strand.
AGACCGTTAAATTAAGAGACATCAGAGACCGTTAAATAGACATTGGAGGGAAAACAAAATTTTTACTTTTAATGCTAATAGAAAAGTCTAATTGGATATATATTACATGTATATATTTTAAAATTAAGCATTGATAATGTTTTAGCTAAGATTTAATAGTGAAGAAATACAGTGGGACAGGCAGCAAAGTTAGGTTCGACTGTAGTAATAGTAATTACTACTAATTTATGCCAACAGAGAGCGCGCACCTGCAAGGCGGCTGAGAGAAGATGGAAGAGAAAAGAACAAAAATGACTTACTTTTGGAGAAGGGACTACGGAGAATGTGTTCATGATTCTATCTGGGTATTCTTCTCGGATTTTGCTGATTGCTAGTGTTCCCATTCCAGAGCCTGTACCGCCACCAAGAGAGTGAGTAAGTTGGAAGCCCTGAAGACAATCGCAACTTTCGGCCTCCTTTCGGATAACATCCAACACTGAATCCACCAATTCGGCGCCTTCTGTGTAATGGCCTTTAGCCCAGTTATTACCGGCACCACTCTGTCCAAATACGAAGTTGTCCGGTCGGAATAGTTGGCCAAAGGGACCTGAACGAACGGAATCCATCGTGCCAGGTTCCAAATCCACAAGTACGGCGCGGGGTACATACTTGCCACCAGTTGCTTCATTATAGTAGACATTGATTCTCTCTAATTGCAAATCGCTGTCGCCGTGATAGGTTCCAGTGGGATCGATACCGTGCTCATCAGAAATAACCTCCCAGAATTTAGCTCCTATCTGGTTACCACACTGTCCGGTTTGTACATGAACAATTTCCCTCATAATTTAGCTGTAGTCGGCTGCACTTGTTACAGACACGTCAGTAATTCTCAAAGCCGCAACGGAGATTTAAAAATGTCGACCAGAACCACGCTATATATACTGGGCGGGAGCAACCGTTCTTTTCTCAGAACGAGGCAGAACAATTTGCATACGAGAATCGACGAACAATTAATAATTTAAAAAAATTAAAAATAACTATTATCAATTCGCAATTATTTTATTCTAGTAAATATCTAGCTAAATGTAGTCTTTATTTTAAAATATTTCCGTATTATTAAAAAAATATCAACTAGGCGTCATCACGTGTTACCATCATGGTTGCTTGTCTGAATGAAATATCGTCTGTGGAAAGTAAATATTTCTTTTTTCTTTATTATTTTATCGCTGTACTTGGCTCTGCTTCACTATTTAACATCTACATGATACTATGTATATTTATACTTTAAACGTTACTGTCTAAGATTTAATTCTCTGCTCCTAACACTTAACGTAAGCCGTTAATTATTTGTTGTTAGATTACGTCAAGGTTAACGGTATTTCACTGACGTCCTTGGGAAAGGCATGATTGTTACAACACCAATCCGTCTTACCTTATAAATCTTAGGCCTTTCTAACCATCTAAAATAGAAATTAATTCAGATGAAATTCTCAATCCTGAATCAATAAAACAAAATAGTTCAGATATACAACAGTTCTACTTACATCAAGTAATAGAAAATGGTTTATTCCACGTGAGAAAGAAAGAAAGAGAAAAAGCAATTAATATCGATATATTACATAGATGCTATGTAGTTTTCAGATTTATGTCTGTTGGTAATAATTATGTATGACATTCATGCTTTTTTTTTTGTCACGGGCCATTATCGAAGTCGAGAATCAAGGCTGGGTCTCGAACTCGGATCGCTGGGAGCTCTGCGGTGCTCGTATGTCCGTCCTTTCACTTAAGCATTTCTCCTTTGCAATGTAATGTGACTTATAGGAGAGTGGAAATAAAATGTTGTGGTGGTCATGCCTTTCCTAAGTGTATCAGTGTTGTAAGTTAATTGGTTGTGTGATTGAGGTAGGTATTGGTTACGGATCGAAAAATCAAAGGTTAAAAGGTATTGGTTACGGATCGAAAAATCAAAGGTTCAAATACTGTCTTTTCCCCACAAAAATACATTAGTTTCGTTACCCCAGTGAAAATTATACAGAGATGTAGACGGTATTGGTTACTTTTGACTTTTGAAAGTCAAAGTGAGGTATAAAGTTAATTGAATTAATTCCTCAGTATATTACTGATATTTATTTTATTGGTGAAGGAAAGACTGGATATTGGATGGTTGAATTAGAGGACCGGACATTAACAGAGTGAGGACTTGGTGTTGCTGAATTAGAGGACCGGACATTAACAGAGTGAGGACTTGGTGTTGTTGAATTGGAGGACTGACTGGACATTAACAGAGTGAGGACTTGGTGTTGCTGAATTGGAGGACTGACTGGACATTAACAGAGTGAGGACTTGGTGTTGCTGAATTGGAGGACTGACTGGACATTAAC
>JAYRBU010001305.1:4929954-4941014 GCA_036023795.1 Vulcanoctopus hydrothermalis
TTAATTTTGTGTTGTGTATTGGTTCATTTCAAAAAGTATCTCAGTATCGATATGTGAAAAATCTTCGACTAACTTTCAACTAGCAACAAAATTGTTGGCATTAAATGAAGTGTGTGGGTAGGGGTGGGGGGTTGCTATAAAATTTTACTGAAATCGATATATGATAATATAATGAAGGTATGGCTGTGTGGTTAAGAAGTTTGCTTCGTAACCACATGGTTCTGGGTTCCATCCCACTCTGTGTGGCACCTTGGGCAAGTGTCTTCTACTATAGCCTTTGGTCCAATCGATGCCTTGTGAGTGATGGGAATTGAACGGAAGCCCATTGTATATATATGTGTGTGTGTGTATATATATATATATATGTGTGTGTGTTTGTCTCCACGGAATCTTCATTGTTGACACTGTTTGGGCTGCTGGTGCACTTTGTTTATGTTCCACGTAAAAAAAGGGCCCTGGCTTTAGCAGTTCGACGGGTGAAAGATCGGTGGAAAGAATAACTACTTTACTCATAAGTGTACCTTATAAGTAAAGTGTTGGTGACAAGAATGGGCATCCAATAAAATCTCGTCCAACACATTCCAGCATGGAAAAAGTGGACGTGATGATGAGGATTATGATGATGATGACGACAATAATGCACAAGCAATATTCCATTATTGCAGCAAATGAAGTTGACTCAGCTAAACACTGAAACCAAGTTCAACTGACATATCTGTACTGTGTGTGGATCCATCCCAAAACATCAGCAAGAAACTATTTCTTAATTAGTTAGTTATTTTAGAGGAAAGAGATGAGGGAAGTTCTGGTATTAATGACTTCCCCAAGGATATTTAACGGAATAAGAAAAACTGTCCTATTCAGTAATCGAAACCAGAGTCCACAAATTCTACTTGGCACGAATTTAACACTATACAAAAATCCCCACCCAATCACCTGCCATGGACATTGGCAAATAGTAATACTGGAATTTGCTAGATTCAGATAATTCTTATGCAATGACATGACTATTATTTTCATTAATGCCAAATACAATTCCTCACAATGCTTGGCCTTAAGTTGTTCTTTTCTTCTTCTTTCTTCTGATTTTACCAATGCGCAGCTGCCGTTGATACTACTTCTGCAACACCAGAGTAATAGAATAAGCTCCTGAAAGTATTATTTGTAACCTGCCTCAGTTTGTTTTAAATGTAAGCCGCTCACAACAAACTAATACTAGAAAAGGATATGGCATGGTGTGCTGGTGATGTAATAACCAAGATGAAAAGGCAAAAAGGCAATATAGTTTGGGTTGAACAGAGATGAACAATCTGCCAGGAGTTAATCATGATATTTATTTAGGTAAAATCTCAATATTTGTTTCTTAAATCAATATAATATATAGCTAATCTTATGTTGATTAACACTAAATTTAGAATGAAACTATTATTTAAAGCTAAATGATTGTGACATAAAAGAAACAAAAGGCAGGATCTAAGGCCAAAAATTAATAAAAAAATAATAATAATTGTGTTTTTTATTAAAAAGATTTTGTATTTTTTATTTGTAAGATTCATAATAATTAATAAGCTGCTTTCAGCAAATCTGCAAGCAATAACATATGGCCAAAATATAGCAGAGAAAATGCTTTCCATAAACATAAGGCATATGGTAAGAGTCCATAAAAAATGATGCATAGACCTTTCCTCATCCAACTGATGATGCCAGTGAGTAGAGATGTGTAAACACTGAATAGGTGACTATAGCAACAGTGCACAAGAAGTTTGGAAATAAAAAAACCATTAGTTTTGAAGAATCTAAGAGCTTGTTATGGAAGGTTTATTACAATCTGTAAATATGTGTTTACAATAAGAAGCAGCAAATAAAATAATATTTAGAAACAAAATGTTTGTCAAAATTGCTTGACTATAATTTTTAAAAAATGACTCACTTTTGAGAACTGACTTGAAATGTTATGGATTTATTATTATTATAATGTAAGAAATTATTTTGATATTAGAAATCATCACTATTATTATTTATCATCATGTTTTCAACACCTTTTATGCTAGTTTCTACTGCACCACCTGGTCCTGGTGTACTTCTGTGTTTCTGAGGTGTACACACTGTTGTCTTTTGGGGATGTAGAATTAATACTACATAAGTTTTGCTTTGTTGTAGAATTTTGTTGTTGTTTCTGTTATTTTAGTGTTTTGTCTGTTGTGCAGAGTATGTGCAATATAAGTTATGTTATTTTGTTGTGTGATGTTTGTGTTCTGTATGTGCTGTGAGGATTGTGTTATATTAGTGGGTAGCAACAGTGTAAAAGGTGAGTTGCATGAGTTGTTGGTGTTACAGTGTTGAGTGTATCAATTATGTAAAAGTATGTGTTGTGTGCGAAAATCACAGGGTGCTTGAGGAAAATCCTGAAAATTTTGTACCATGGTCATATCAGAAATGTAGAAGCCTTAAGAAGAGCATTGTCACAAAGGCTTCAAGACATGGTGATAGGACAAAGAATGCAACTGGCTGGTCATGTTCTGTAGCAGCCAGATCATCAGTATGCAAAAATTGCATTGAGATGGACACCAACAGGAGGAAAGACAAGGGCCACATGGCATTGAACCTTTCAGGAGGACCTGAGGGCTCTGAAACAGACATTGGGAAAACAGAACACACAACCGATTGAGAACACTGCCACCTGATGTACAAATATGTGCAGGATGGACTGATGTGTTGGGTCTTTATTCTATAGGGTATGTGTTGTGTACAGAGAGTTTACTGTTAGAGTTGTGCTATTGAATTGAAAGTGTCATACGTAGGATGCGGGCTCTGTCTAGCAGAGTTATCTTTTTGACTGTGTAACATTGTGAGTCCTGACAAAGTATGTTTTTGTTCATATTTTTAAAAAAATGCAATCTAGTACTCCAATTATTATTAATACTGCTTTCACATATCCTGCTTATTTGTTTCAATTTCAAGATCCTTATACAAAGCAACACTGATGTACTATACAAACACAACTGTACATTCCCAAAAGAAGGGTTCTCTGAGAAACTGTAACAAATGGCGTGGAATAACACTTTTATCAATCCCAAGCAAAATCCTTGTAGAAGCCATCATTCAACGAATTTCAGATGCAATGCACAAAGAACTGGGGAAAGAACAGGTAGGCTTTTGAAGGGGAAGATGTGTTGACCAGATATTCCCCTTGTGCAACATCATTGAGCAGTGCACAGAATGGCAGAGACAACTCTATATCAATTCCGTGACTTCAAGGAAACCTTTCACAGCATCCACAGGGATACCCTATGGCACATACTCAGTGCATTTGGGCTTCCACAACAGATTGCCCTTCTCATTAAGTGCTTTTACACCAACTTTGTATGCAAAGTTGGAAACAGCAATCACAGTTTCGAAGTGAAGACTGAAGTAATACAAGGATGTGTGATGTCAGCACTACTCTTCAAAATAGCTATAGACTGGGTAATGTAACAACAAATGAAGATAAACCAAAAGGTATTCAATGGACTATTTTCTAAACACTGGAAGATATTTCACAAACAACTTTCCACTTCTGTCCTATACCCACCAGCACATGCATGAGAAAACATTCTGGCTCAGCAACGTTGCACACCTATTAGGTGTGAAGATCAGACAAAAACAGAGGTGATGACAATAAACATCCCAAATCCATCCCTCCCCAGTCACACTAGATGGAGCAGACCTACCTGCAACAGAAGAGTTCACTTATTTAGGCAGTGTTTTCAAGCATGATGGAAGAGCATGTAATGACATCACAAACCATTTCAGCAAGACAAGATACACCTTCAAAATGCTGAACAACATACAGAGATTCACTCAATACTCCACCAACACCAAGCAGAGAATATACCAGAGCTGCATCTTATCCTTATTGCTCTATGGTATGGTATATAATGTTGGAGAATGACAGAGAGCAACCTCACCCAATCTCTCAATCTTCCACACAAATAATCTCAGAAAAATATTGTGGAACTTCTGATCCAACACCGTCTCCAATCAACAGACAAGAAAGCATAGAAACCATCATCATGAGAAGGTGACAGAAATGGATCATCCGAAAAGATGAAGACAGCATAACCAAGATTGCTCTTTACTGGATACCAGAAGGAAGAAGGATATGAACCACACCTGGGGAACCATTCATAAGCTGGCCCAGAATGGGCAGAGTCAGGTACCTTCGTTGCGGCCCTACATGCCATTAAGGATGATGGGAATGAGAAAGAAAAAAAAATTACCAAAATAAATGTTTTTAAAAATGCTCTAAAAAACATTGAAAAATCTAACTTGTAGAATAGAAGAGAAAACTTTCTGGCTGAATTGGTCAACATAATCAGGGGCAAAATCCGCTTTCATTAACTACTAGAGGTAGGGGAGAGCACCACTTCACTCTTAAGAGAATTACTGTTACTTAGTTTATCAATTCTGAATAAGTGAAAGGCTAAGTTGACTTTTGTGAAATTTCAATTTAGAGCCATTTTTTTTCAATAAAAGGAAAATTAAAACTCTAACCAGACTTGTTATTTTGCTAATTTCACAATATTCATTTATATTTAGCAACATCATAACTAATCTAAAATATTTATCTAAATCATTAATGTCTCATTAGTTGAAGCTTTCAAAACTGATTAGTAAATACAGCAGATTTTCTACACTATCATGATATATATTTTAATGTCCATTTTTTTTCCATGCTTGTATATATAGTTTATTAAAGTAAGACTTAGAAGTTAGATTGTAATAGCAATTTTAATTTGATGGCAAAAATGAGAGGTTATGGAGCTAAAATATATGAAACACCTCTGCTTAAATATGTGTAGTATGTCATGCAGAGAATTTAATAAAAAGTCAAAATATTGATTGTTGTTTGGAGGGTGGAGAATTAAAAGTTAAATGCTATAATTTTGATAGGAATTCCTAAAATACATCACTAATATGAATATCAAACTGAACAGAGCAGAAAAAATGCAGTAATTTTGATAAAATTTCTAGAAATATCAGATATATTTTTATCGTAATGTGATAAGATTTTTTATCACATGGAATATATGCAGACACTTATTATTAACATGAAAAAGTATGTTTTAGAAAAAAAATATAAGATAAAGAAGCTAGGTATTTGTTTAAACTTAAGTTTAAATATTTTATAATTATAATTATTGGAAAACATTTTCTTAATGAAGAAAAAAAAGACGGACTGTAATTTAGGAAAATAGCGTACTTAAAATGTTTATACAAAAATGCATATCAGAAAGTTAACATATAAATATGTTATATTTGAGAATTTCCGTGTTTTTGTTTGATTATGTGTCCTATTTATTAGATGAAAATTTATCAAAATAAACATTTTAATTTTGAATATAAATGTAATCTTTTATATGTATTATATACAGTAATTAGTCAATAATTGTACAATATAGAATTATTGTATCATGTAGGGTTTCTAGTTTTCAATTAGATATTAAACAAGTTCCAATCAAATAGCTACCTCATTATTTTTTGGGTCACAATTGCCTAGGCCAGTCTAAATAGCAGCACCTGATTTATAAAAATCAATAATTTATAGAAGTGACTGTTCAATCATGATTCTGTCAAAGCCATCTGGTGGCTGATGATAAAATGTAGCAAACTGCACATCCAGAACAGCTCCATCATCAACTAAAAATAACAAAAGTTAATTTTATTAGACCAACAACCACAATTTACAAATGGGAATATAATGGAAAAACTACACATAACAACTGATAGCCTTAGTTGTTGTTTCATGTTCTGAAAAGGAAGTAATTTTAGATATAGTTGAATGATTCTGATTAAAAGTCTCCATAAACTATATAAAAGAACAATCAGTATGTCATTTTTCGTTTTGAATTATTTTTTTTATCACATAGCTTAAATTTCCATTTCCTTCAACTCATTTTCCTATTAATCACTCTTTAACCAAGATAGCTGTACAAGCAGCTTCCTTACAGTGAAGTTCACACTTTTCATCTAAAACCACTCCTCATATACACAACAAATCATCAGCTGATCTCCTCTACCTTACTCTTCTCCCCATCTTGAGCTGATAGTTCAGAGTGACAAATTCTTTGTTCACCAAAACCCAGCTAAGACTGACAGCATGTTTGTCATTACCCTGAAATAGTTTTAGTTTGAGTTGGTGTTTGCTTTCACCAAACACTTCGCACTCTCAACAAAATTCAGATGAAAAAAGATACATTCCTCCTGTAACTTTCCAGATATAAATGCACATCAACTTTAACTACATATCCATAAATTAAAACCCTAGCTCCATAAAACCTGACAATAGAACAGTAAATTTATGCCACCTTTTTTATGAGCAACACCAGTGACAACCACCTTATACTATACTATAAGAAAAGTAACATTCCACACATGTGATCAAAATTCTAGATGTTACGCTACAATGACCATCATAACACATGTAATTTACATGACCTAAGTGTATATGTGAGGAAATAAACTACAAGTATTCACCGACATATTATTTGACTAATATAAGGAAAGTACCACATAAGTTTAGTTTTGGACTTAATCACACAACCATCCGGCCCTCAGGTGCCTTTAGCAGAGTCCATTCTGTTACAAGCATTTGGGCAAGGTCTCAGTTTTGAGGATAACTTCCTCACACCAGTCTCAGAGGCCATGAAAATAGTCATGAGTGCTGCCTTTCCTCTTCTGGATAAGTCATGTAAAAGAAAAAAAAATACATGATCTCAATTCACTTAACCTACCCACTGTCAAAAAAAAAAAATAATAATAATCTTACTCTGCTGTGTTCTCAATATTAGCCACACTTTCACCACATTTATAGACCATCTAAACAACAAACAACAACTCTGATGGGCCTCGAACCATGTGTCTTTCACTTGACAGGTGACCATATTATGAATTACACCTGCCATTCCATTTCCTCAAATAAGATACAATTTTTTAACATCACATCAGAATGACAATATACTATAACAGTATTCTAAAAAAGCACTATTGTACCAAATGGCCAAAACATTAAATATACACACTAAAAAAAACTGCAATATCAATCACCGCATTAGGTTAAAACTCTGAGATTAACTTGAGGTAATTGATAGCCCAGCATGAAGAATCAAGACACTACTGAACCCATGTTGCCTATCTTTCTTGTGGCTGCCAGAATAATTTTCAGAATTCTTGAGAATGTTAGAGGGGGAGGTGTAAACCTATCTTGAGTAAGACTTATTTAGATTGATTATAGCTATTTTACCTAATTCCTATAGTCCAAAGATTACAAAGTGTTAGGAGGAGTTGTCAAGTATGTTAGTGAGTGATATTATTCCCTCTTTGTTCAAGGTGTGCATTCTGGGGTTTTTTTTAATGTTTTTTCTAGTAGTGTATTTGGTCATGGCTTAGTTGTCTTCACTGTGTAATATTTGATGGCTGGTTTGTAAGTGTTTGCTTTACTGTGCAAACCATTTAAAAATTATATTCTATGCTTGAGAGACTACACAAGCTAACTCAAAAGTCCAAAAATGTCAAAACAGGCTGGTTAGAAAATTTACCAGAACCAATCCAGACAGCTATACAACTAAAGTGCATGATAGTACAAGTTAAAATGTCACATATGAAAATCATTTCCAAATGCTTAATTAACTCTTAACATCCTGTAGGACACCACATCATCAAATTGATATATATATATATATATATATATATATGGTGAAAGTGAACTATTTTGGGGTGTTTCTTACCTGTAAATTTTATAATATATAAACTAGAAAAAACTTGTTTTTAAGCATTTTCTGCTTAATCATTGCAGGACTTAGAACATTTTTTACAGGATGTTAAGAGTTAACTTCTTTTGTGTCATAATCTTGTTTTAACATGGCTGACTGGTTCTGCTCAATAATAGCTTTTTTTTGTATTTTCTGTAAGACTGCTCATATTTAAGTGACTTTGTTTGATACACTATCAAACGATCATTTCACAATATCTTTTATTCAAACATTTACACCAAATATTACTACTCAAATAACTAATTAGGCAATCTAGGAAAATGATAACTCTACATTTGAATTATAACATAGAACTGTAAAGTAGAAAATTTAAACTGAAAGATATTCCCTCTTTATAAGAAAAAATGTAATCAAATCCTCAAACCAATCATTGTATCAGAATTCTTTTCTTCATAAAAGAACTAGAAAGAAGCTTCCAATGTAGATTGTCAGGTGACTGCAGTCTGTTCTGATAAGGCAGAACTATGGTATAAAAGTATCCATTATTTTAATTCGCATGCCAGAATATATTAGAAGCTTAATCAACTCGAGCAGGATTTGAACATAGAATAATAAGTCACTAAATAACTCCTGGATTATGCAGTCTAGCCTAGAATTCTCCAATGAACTACTGTCTTGCCTTTAAGATTGGTATATTAGTTTGGTTAAAAGTTATAGTTAGAGTAGCCTTCTAACTATTACCATTACATGTTGAGCATGTTCTGTTTAAAACTGGAAACATGTAGGTATAACTCTTAAACTTATAGGAAATTACTGATTTAGTTGGTAGAAGGTATTAACATTTTTAACATATTCAGACTCAAAGTATCCAAATCTATTAATTAAATATCTATTTAGTGGAATTTCAACATTCACATGTGTTTATATGAATAAAAGGAAATTTAGAACATACATATTTTAACATTTGGTGAGTGTATCAGGTAAGATAAGTTAAAATAATCCTAACAATGATTAGGAAAAATTAAATACCAACTTACCATACATTACAGGATAAAGAGTACCTTTTAATCCACTGACTGGAGTGTTAGTTGGTTTGCCATTTAAGAAAAAATTCAAATCCACATGGTCATAAGCTAAACCCTATAAAGAAAGTTTCATATTATAGTGATGATGGAAACAGTATATTTAATATTAAAAAATCACTGAAAGTATAAAGAAAAAACTAATGGAATAACATTTTATGAGAAACTAGCTGTAGGTAACCAATGTTTCAGGCTTATAAAAATTTAAAGCAACTTCGATTCAATCCATAATATGGAACAGTTTAATGTAGACAGTTCTAGGACAAACAGTTAGAAATATTAAGATATCTACTACAATATTGCTTATCAATGCTATTAGACAAAATATCTACTAAAGTGCCAATTAACAATCTGAGGTGAATAATTCAACAATAATTAATTTCATACTTTTCTGTAAACAATGATTTTAGTTAATCTTAAGTAATGGACAAATATCTACAAATTAGTTAATCTTAAGTAATGGATAAATATCTACAAATATCTACAAATATTCAAAATTTCATTGTGAAACAGTGTGAGTCAAGGTTGTTGCAACAAAGAGAATGTCCTGTAGTTCATGAATGTATTTTATTTAGTACAGGTATTTTTATTAAAATCTAATTGTGTAAGTAGAGGTAAAATTTAATGATAAAGTAGGTATAAGAACAGAAGACTATTTTGGAAATTTCACAAATAGGAGGAAAACACATAGAAGAAGTAAAAACCTTGTGAACTTTGGAATAACAAATTGTCGTCTATAAGTAGCAAACTTCTTTAAAAAGAAACATCAAGACATTGGATATATTAGGCACTAAATGATCTGTTCTTCAATGAAATTGACAACATTAATAAATAAACCTAAAGCAATGTGAAATGTAGTCATTCACAAGGTTAACAATAGAACCATGGGATAGTAAAACTCAACCTTTAAAATGAGAGGAAAAATGTGTATCATTCAAAGAAAAATCTATTACGAGATTGAGTTGAAAATTTCAAGCTTGAGCATACACAATCTTTCTGTAACAATAACAAGGAACAGAACAACACTGAAGCAATAAAAGATCTATACATCAACAACCTCTCATCAAAATTGTAAAAGAATACTGATTCTTCCTATCTAAAGAAAGCAAGTTTAAAATAATAGAAACTCTAAACCTAATGAGCAAATGCAGAAATCTTTGAACGTAGTTAAAGAAAGTGTAAAAGTAAATAGAATAGTTTCATAATGAAAAAGAGATATCTGTGAAGTACATTAGTATCAGCTACAAAACAGTTGCCCACAGAAAATGCTTAAAAACTGTCAAATAAAAACCAAGCAAAAGAAAAGCCAATATCAAAGAAATTGTTGTAGCCCTTCCAGAGAATTACAGACAGCATGAAAATTACATTAATAATCCTATTCCAGAGAAAGAATTTAAAGAGTAGAAATAGAAAATCAAGAAGTCAGCAATATTCTGCTAGTCCTGACATTATCAGTTATTCATACTGTAAAGCAAATCAGATGAAGCAACTTGCTAAAAGATGCCAATGACACAACACCACAGAAAATAGTACAAGTACTCACAGAATGTATTAAGAGCAGAATAATCTCTGAAGAACAGCACACTTCTCAATAATTTAGTTAATTGCATAACTTTTCAAAACACTGAACTGTTCAACATTAAATCAACATAAAATTGACTGGTTAATTGCATATGCAAATAACGTTAATTTTGGTTAATTGCATAAGATTTTTTCTGAATTTGAGTAAAAAAAGAAATTGCCAAAATATAGTATAAAATTAACATTTATTTAGTTTTATATGAATAAAGTGATTCTGGATGCTTCCGTTTTCATGATGAGCTAAAATGACAGCATGATATCAAAAGATAGTTCTGAATCAGTTAGTAAATGGATGCCATTTTGTTGTTTTCCTTATCAACTACATTAGCCTGTATGCATAGGGCTGGATGGAGACTATCTGTGAAAACCATATTTCCAATGAGTCTAACCTCTCTAGTTTCCTACTCTGACATTGATGTTTTTCATGTAAATATAAACAGATGCCTCATAAATCTAATTTTATTACCTTTTACAGTCATGTATTGAAACACTTGCACATTAATAAGGTATTATATTTAAATAATATGAAAATCCACTAAATGTATTGAGCACTTTATTGAGTTGTGGTCTCCTCAAATTATGCTTGGGATCTACAATGAATGAATGAATGAATGAATGAATGAATGAATGTATGTATGTATGTATG
>JAYRBU010001325.1:344353-355990 GCA_036023795.1 Vulcanoctopus hydrothermalis
GCGGAGCTGTTTGGGGCTTTAAAACTCTTTGATTAGAAATAAAGGTTCTGAGTTCAAATCCAGTCTTGGACAATATACATATTCAGAAACAGAAAACGTTAAGTAAATTGGAACACAAAAGATAAAGTTAATAGTCTGAAAAACCTGGATTAGCATGATAATTCATCTCAGGGGGTTAGACATATTTGATAATGTCCATTGTAAACACTCTGAGTCAGCATTAGTGATGGCGCGCTAACAGAATCATTCGAAGTGAAATTAAATATTAGACTGGGCTGCTACATCATCTCGACTTTGCTTTTTGATTTAGGCATACGTCAAATCACAACAGTCTGTTCTCGGGGGATTCAATTGGCTAATTGTTTTCCATCGGTAGGACCTTGATTTTACTGATGAATTAGCAATTATTTCAGAAATCTGACAGACTCAGCGGATTTCCTGAACAAACCAGAAATACCCATATTATATGCACTGATACACCAAGAACATATGTTACCATTGATGGAAAAGCACTGGTGTATGTTTATGACTTCATACGACTTGGACAGCTTATAAACGGTGACAACAAAACCCAGAAGGCTGCACTGAACGAAACGAGAAAGAACTTCTATAACTGTTTCATTTGGACGTCTGCACAGTTCAGTCTCAAAACAAAGATCAAGCTCTACCATACATGCATACTTACTTTTCAAGTAAGTACCCATGTATGGTTCTGAAGGGTGACGAGTGACATGAGTATAGTTGAGTTCCAACTCCACGCTGCACGTACTCAACAAAACTCCTCCCAAACTCTCCTTCTCTATTCACCAAGTCTCCCTATCATATCTACACAGAAATATCTCCGGTCAGTTCAACCCAACAAGGCAACCGGCCATAAAAATGACTCCTCCATTACCCTCAGACATTGTGTTCCAGAGCTAGTGCCTATCCTCACCAAATTCTTCAGTCTTTATCTTTCTACAAAAATATATTCCAATCTTTGGAAACACGTTACAGTGTGACCAATTCACAAGAAGGTAACCTTTCTTACCCCGCGAATTACTGACCTATCATTATCACTTCCAAGGTTGGTAGAAATAGTCGTTAATAACCACCTACTTTATCACTTTTAGTCTCTCTCCCTCCTCACTAGCCACCAGCACGGATTCCATAGAGCCAGATCTACCGGAGACTTGTTGTCCTAAGTCACTCACAAGTAATCTCTCACTCTTGGGAATTTCAGTGAAAGAAATATTATTGCACTTAACATCATCAAAGTTTTCTATTGTGTCTGGCTTGGGAACCACTAAGCTAAATTACTCGACTATGGGTTTCGTTAATGTCTCATTTCTCAGATTGGAAGCTTCCTGTCAAACCACACAATTGCAGCGTGTTGTAATGAGGCTTTCCGGTTCCACTCTGTCAACTCTAATGTACTTCCGTGTTCAATTATGTCTCCCACACCCTTAATTCTGCTGTCACTTCTCACAACACATACTCCTATGCAGATGAAGCCATTCTTCCTTCCTCTCTAATTTTCCGTACACAGACGTCATCCACAATCAGTCTGGACATCTTACACCAGAAATACACTGCTTCCATGGACAGAAACCTTGAAAACATCCTCCAGTTAGGATAGGGCTACATAATCTCTTTCAACAGCGCAATCTCTAGTGAGCTCCCATGATGACTTCACATATATAACATTGTCAAAACTACATCTCAAATACTAGGCTTCCTCTTGAGGACCAGAATATACTTCAGCCCTGACTATTTACGAAGCTCAAGTAATACCCAGATATCTGAGAAGGTGCTGCTGCCATACAAACATCCTAGACCACATCGAAAAGAAAGCTATCCGACTGATTAGCAAAGTACTATTGCTACTGCAACGGCTTCTGATCCTCTGAACTAGCTAGCTGCAAGCTCCATCCAAGCCCACCCAATCTATATCTCCCTCCTTGATTCTTTCTGGTGCTAGTGATTATTTTTAGGGTGTTTATACACCGGTTTGCTTTTTCTTACTATTTTCTATGAGTATTACGAATGTTGTAGAATTGTTGTATATAATTTCTAGTATTTTGTCTTATGTGTGAATAGTATGTTTATGTTGTTGCGTGTGATAGTTGATTGCATTTGATGTTATTAATAAGAAAGGGGAGTTGGTAGGCGTTACTTTTAGTCTAGGGTTGGAGTAGTTGTGAAGCAATATCCAGGGTATGTAGAAGTGGATAAATATTTTATAGAGATGCTGGCAGGTCGTGTGTATATAAATTAGAAATAAAGGGTGATAGCGGTGCTCCATTTAGGAAATTACACATTCAAGTGTGAGCCTCTACACCGTCGCTTGATCAACTAAAATTAGCTGCCAAATTTTCCTCAAACTAGTTCCTAGTGTTTTAAAAATGGAAAGATATACAGGAAAAATTCAAATCCTAACGCTTATATGCTATAAAATAGATGTGGGATGGCAACGGCTGAAATTCCGGTCGAACGATAGATTGTTAGACTGATAATCAGGGTAGTGTGTAGGTAGAAACAGTACAACATCAGAATAAATACATAAAGCCATTTTGTTACATTGAAACTTGATTTCAAATCTTTCCGAGATCAACTTTGCCTTTCATTCATTCGGAATCGATACAGTAAATACCAGGCATGTACTTAGCTTGATTCCAATTTGTGCATTATTCCTGTGTGAAATAATAGTTATAGCAATTCTTACACACCAAGAAAGTTGGTTATTTCAAAAGGCAATAGCATTTAGTGTGACGTTTCAAATTAAATGAAGCTATACCACTTTGCTTGGTAGGCTTATCGAGAACCATCCCAGTTGGGGGTTTTTTTGTTGGTGACCAGTACATTTTTTCAACACGGTGACCCATTCGGTTTTGCTTTATTCGTACTGGGCATTGATAATATTACTAGGCTGGGGTCTGACTTGGATTTAAATGTTTGGTACCACGACGATGCTTGCTTAGGAGGACTCTTCTGAGAGTATCCTCACCTACATACGTCCCCTGTTCATTGGCGCTAACCTGTACGGCCTCATTAACCCAATGGAGATCTCTGCCCCATTGCAGTTGGGTGCATTTTGCAACGCCTCACGATGAAAGTATGTTAGTCATCGGTCTCACACCACCTTTACACGTAATTTGCATCTGTTCAGCTCGGGGTTGGCACTAAACTGGGGTGTTGGGGTGTGAAGCAGCCGTCCATGCCACGAGGACATTTGTGAACACTCATTCTGAGGTCCCCAAGGTTGTGCTCAAGCTCGACCTAAAGAACGCCTTCAATTCAATCAGGCGTGTTGTCATCTTCCGCTCGGTGAAACAGAGGGATCCAGAGCTATACCACTTTGCTTGGTAAGCCTATCAAGAGCCACCTATTTTTCTTTTGTGACCAGTGCATTCTTTCGGCATCAGGAGTTCAACAGGGTAACCCATTTGGCCTTGCTCTATTCGCACAGGACATTGATGATATTGCTAGGTTGGGGTCTGACTTGGACTTAAATTTCTGGTACCGCGACGATGATTGCTTAGGAGGACTCCCAGATAGAGTGCTCGCTACGGCGAAGTTGATGATTGAGGAACTTGATCGTCGGGCCCTCCCAGTTAACGGTTCCAAATGTGAACTTTGGATTCTCAATCACCATGTTTCGCAACACCAGTCTATGGTGGATATATTTACCGAATTCTTCCCCTCCGTCATGGTTCCTCCTCCACCGGCATAGTGCTCCAATTTCTGATCTTGTTTTCGAACCCACCTTTCTCTCTAAGTTGGCAAACCTGAAAAAATTACTCAAAAACATCGATGAAATTGAGCCCCATCAAGGTTTTTTTCATTCTTAGGAGTTATCTTTCGGTCCCGAAGTTGCTAGACATCCTTTGAGCTAGTCCCTCATTTAGAATCAAGCCATAGCCGGGAACTCTTTGACGACTTAATCTACGAAGAACTCGAAAGTCTGGCTAATGTTAAACTTACTCCGGAATCCAGCGTCTAGGTAGCGCTGCCCAAACGATTCGGGTGTCTAGGTTTACGTAATTGCTCTTCCCTATCTCTCCCCAGCTTTCTTTCTTCCATTCATGCATGCTCCTCTTTGGTGGGTGGCATCTTTTCCTTTCCAATATGGACTAGTTCCAACAGGGAGGTGGATGAAGCTCTATTACAGTGGAGGGAGCTCAGTTTGTCAACTCCAGAACAGGTCAAATCGACTCAGAGAGTATGGGACAACCTACGGTCGAAACATATTTTCGACTCTCTTTTTTATCAATCTGATCAATACTCAAGGTATGGCCTACTTCCTCCGAGTGAAAATTTTCTGTGGATTGGGTTGACACTTTGCCTGCAGCGAACATCGGTGGCTTACTCAGTCCGGGTGAGCTCCGCATCTCTATCGCATTCAAAGTCGGAGCCGATACCTGTGGGAGATTGAAGTGTCGATGTGGTAAGCTCTTTGACTCTAGGGGTCTTCATGGCTTGTCATGTTGCCTGAATACAGGTTGATTTGCTCGCCACACCGAGTTGAACTTGATTATAAAACGGGCTCTAGTCAGAGTTAATATCCCCTCAATTCTGGAGCCAGTTGGATTGTCCGGGGTCGATGGGGAGAGATTCGACTGGCTTACCCTTTGTCCCTAGACTAGAAGTAAATGCCTGATATGGGACGCTACTGTCAGTAACTCCTTCGCTTCATCATACACCCTAAATGTTGCGGTGGAGGTTGGAGTTACTACATCCATGGCTGAACGGAATAAATTACTGAAATACCGTAATTTGTTGCCGAATTACATTTTTCAGTCCGTGGCGTTTGAGACGTTCGGGTGAGCTGGACCGCTGACAGAGAAATTTTTGACATCGTTGTCGGCCTGTCTTACTGGCATATTGAGTCATGCTTGTGAGGGTGCTTGGCTGTTCCAGCTTCTCAGCCTCACTATCACCCACGGCAATGCCGTGAGTGTTTTGGGTTGCCTAAAAAACTTTTAAAGGGCAACACCAGCCTTCTCTGTTGTAGTGTGCACTTGATGGGGCGTGTATATCTTTTCTTTTTTTCTATTTATTTATTTATTCCGTTAATATCATTATGTTTTCTTTAATGTTATTTTCCGCTTATTTTGGTAAATTCAAATGATAATTGTAAATTAAATAAAAACCAGAGGTATTAAATGGTATCCTAAAACAGTTTAAAATATCTAAAACAAACAAACTTTTTCATTTTTTTCAGGAACACGGTCTAAGTTTATTACAAAGAAGAGGAAAACGAGGTTATGTGACGTTCATGCCTTTCTCGAATAGAGTAGAAATTCAATTAAAATCGCTACAATCCAGAATGGAAATTACACGCGGACTCGGAAAACAAATAACATAGTGATTTCTATCTAACACAGACACAAGGCCACAGCCTTTTTGTTGGAGGAGGGGCGGGGTATAGTCAATTGAACCGACTCAGTACTTGACTGGTACTTTATTTTATCGACCTCGCAAGGATAAACAGCAATGTTGACCTCGATGAGATTTGAACTCAGAACATAAAGGGCCGTAACAAAATACCGCAAGGCATTTTGTCCAACGCTCTTTGATATCTCACTTGCATATAAGGAGTAGGACTTTGTGATATTGACGCCTTTTTTTTTAATATGCACAAAGGATCACTGTTTTACTGGAGGAAATTGGGATACTGTGACGTACATTCCTTACAAAAGAGCAATAGTTACGTAAGTGGAGTGAAATACGCTCCAGTATGTAATGTTAAGAAAAATAAATTTAAGGAAAGCGAAAACCTGCATATCACTAAAAAAAACAAAAAAAACAATCCCAAAATAATAACCATGCAAGTTTTAACTTGTTATTGGAAAGATTTTTTTGTTGTTGTTTTTTAAATATAACGAAATATTGTTGAGGAAAAACAAATTTTAATTTTTTCCCTATAATTATTTTCTGATTAAAATATATTGCACTATGAATTATGTGAGGTACTTTCATATTTTCACTTTTATTCTTCAGCTGCATTATTATTATTTAGCTTTTAACTGTTTAATGTTGTATTAATTATAATTTATTAATATATAAATATATAATTGATATATTATTTTTAATAAATAATTAATATATCTATATATGGTAGAACGCTTTGCTAAATATTTTTCTCGACATAAAACGAATAAAATAATATACGACTAAAAACCCTTTTTACTTTTTACAAATGCTCGCTATGATGCAGAATAGCAATTCGATAATTTCCGAAAATAACCGGAATTTGCCGATCGACTCCTTTGTCGATTGTCGCAAAAACGCCATGACTGAAAGTTGCGACAAACCTCGGATTTCCTGTACGGCACCTTTACCTACTAATCGTAAGTCCTGCTAATACATTGTGTCTCAAATTGACTGTGTATCTTTTAAAAATTCATATGATATATACTGTTCTACCGTAAAAATAAATATGAAAATTAAACCTTATCACTTTTTTAATGTAAAAAGCTCTAGAGAGCTATATTTTGTGTTCGGTAAATCTTTATCCATTGTGCATTTTTAACCGTTGCTATGTTGAGTAATTCATGTTTTTACTTTTACTCTTCCGCTGCATTATTATTGTTTAGCTTTTTAATGTTTATTGTTGTAGTATTAGTAATATATATGTACAGTTTAATATTTCTTTCTATTGAGGTTTTGATACTATCCAACAGAAACGATAGATCACTAGACTTAATCTGTCTTAATAATTTCCAGTGCTTCATCTTCCTACGTTCTAAGTTCAAATCCTGCTGTGTCGTCTTTGTCTTTCATTCCTCCATGATCAATGATATATATATATATATAACCAGGCGTGTACTGAAATCAGTTCGATCGTCTATACATACCCACTTTCCTACAAATATATAGAAATCATTGTTACTTATATTTAAAGGACACTATTCAACTTTCCTTACACATTGCTGAAACGGTGTTATTGACAATTTTCTCTCACCTGAATGATGTCGATGACATACACAAACAGTTCCTAACATAAATCAATAGTGTCTTAAAGCTTCGTCATATTCACAAAGAAATAGTCGTTTAGGTTGAAGTGAAACTTATTTACTTTACTACCATGAGTCTAATGGAGTATTGCAATATCTAAAGGAGCTTGTGAGTTTCGCATCCTTTCACGTAGCATAATATCGTTCACTCAAAGATATATTGCATCCTTCTTTAGAAAAAATAACAAGGAAATGTAAACTAGAAATATTTCTACTGTCTCCTAATAGTTACTTTATCGATGTTAAATGCCTCGTGTATTACCAATAATCACAAGTGTTCAATGATATACAAACTTTATTCTGTGTTGGCTGTTCACCTGTATTATGTCAGCCCACAGGAGACAGAGCCAGACTTGCAGAAGGTTGTTTAGATCCGGGTCAGCCGTGGTCAAGCAGACCTATAGTCAACGGCGTTCCCACTGACTGTTCCATCTTATTTCCAGCCAGTATATATAGGACCATATCATTCAATGTAGACTTTAAAAATAAATGTAGGGTGTTATTTAAGGGAGATTTGGCTGCTATTTATACAGAAGGCTGTTCATTCAGAAGAAAACATTGACTAACAGAACGGACGACTTAAAGCTATTTATGGTTTGAAGTAAGTAAAATAAAAATTCAAATTCTGAAACTTGATTTATGTTAGGGACCCTTAAATATATATCACCGTTGTCATTCAGTTAGAGATTAGCTTGTCAATGACACTCTTTCGGCTAGGGCCTATTCCACAACACGAGAACCTCGTTAATTTCACATTTTGAACCTAACCAGCGTGCGTACGTACATGCATACATACATATATCATCATCATCATTTTACGTCCGTTTTCCATGCTGACATGGGTTGGATAGGTGTTTTCGGCCCTAACGATTCTAATTGGAGTCACCACTCTCCTAGACGGGTCGGGAACCACTCCTCACTTGTATGTTTCATTTGGCTTGGTTTCTACAGTTGGGTGCCCTTCCTATCACCCACCACTGATTTTACATATAGTAAAAGAAATAATAATAGGCTTTGGTGAAATGAGAGTATTACATACATCAATAAATCAATCAATCAAAACACATGACCATTGTCTTTAACAACCGGTATCGTTGACGATTTTCCTCCATACAAAACGGGTTCGGTGTAGCTTCAATGATTTTGTTCTTGGTAACTGTGGAGGGGACATTTTCTGCAATATAAACAACTAGAGCCATCAAGGAAGGGCGTCTCTACTTGATCGCTTGACCTTCTAGAAATAGCAGCCAAATATCCCTCAAATCATCCTGTACTGTCTTTAAGAAAAAAGAATACATTAGATAACATAGTCTTAGATGAATTGCATGAAATAAAGACGGGATAATCACGACTGGAATGCTTTTGATCATAAGTCTGCTCATCCAGAGCTCACCTGTGGCTAAACGACAACTAGAGTCAATGCGATCCAATTAGGGAGCCTCTACATGGTCGCTCGAACTGCTAGAAATGGCAACCACATATCCCTCAAATCACATCCTATCGTCTTAGATAATGTAGTCATATATACTCCTAAAAGGATGGGATATTCATGGCTGGAATGCCTTTGATCATAGAATGTTGTTTGACGAACTCGATGTATGGCCAAGTAGATAAGCTCCTTTGCTAACTTTTTGTTGTATTTGGGCAGAAAACTTGGTTGTACATGCCCCTCTTTATCTAATTGTTTGGAATAGGTACTTGATGTTCTAGCATCCTATCCAGTGGAATATTATTTCTCATTCACTTCATGTGATGGAACTGGAGCTAAGCACTGGTTCTTTAATCGACTATTATTATTAATAATGACGCACTCACTCCCACTGACACTGAAATGTTACTATGAGAAGTTGCTGAATGAAGAGAATGCATAAGAGAGAGGGACTAAACCAAGTAGACCCAACAGAGAGACCAGCTCTTGAAGTTGACAGCTAAACTGTCAAAAGGGCAATTAAGGACATGAAGGCAGGGAAAGGCAGCTGGACCGTCAGGGATAGTTACTGCAATGCTGAAAATATCCAGCAAGTAAGACACATGCCAGTCACTCACATAATCAATCAGGTAGTATAGGGAGGAGCCATTCCCATTGAGTGGCATAGCAGTATCATCATCAACTGTTACAAGGGCAAAGGAGATGCTCTAAAAAGAAGCACCAACAGAGGCATCAAATTGATGGACCAAGTTATGAAAGTAGTTGAAAGAGTTGTAGCACAACTAATTAGGAAGAGAATAAGATGAGATGCAGTTGGGGGTTTATGTCAGGACAGAGTACAACCGGTCTTCTTCATGGTCAGACAACTATAGGAGAAGTTCTTAGCTAAGAACAAGGCACTATACCTAGCATTTGTTGACCTGGAATAGACTTTTGATAGGGTTCCACACACTAATCTGGTGGTTGCTAAGAAAACTAGATGGAAAAAATGGCTTGTGAGAACCGTGCAAGCCATGTACAAGGGTGCTGTTAACAAAGTGAGTAAGGAATTTAGCATGTAGGTAGGTATCCATCATGGCTCAGTTTTCAACCCCTTTATGTTTATCATAGTTCTGGTCATAACAGCTGATTTCAAGACCAATGCCAATGATCTAATCCTCATTGCCGAATGAGTCAAAGAATTGGAGGAAAAGTTCCAATAATGGAAGCAAGGCCTATAATCAAGAGATCTAAAAGTAAACCTAGCAAAGACAAAAATCATAGCAAGAAGAATACAAAACTCTACTACCATCTGGAAGGTAGCCTTGCTCGATATGCAGGAAAGGTGTAGGTAGGAATTCTATACTGCGTATCCAATGTAAACTATGCATGCAGAAAAGATGCAGTGAGATCGCAGGCAGGGTAACAGAAAAGAAGCAATATGTATGTAGCAGATGCACAGGAATAATTAGCAATAAGAACACCCATGAAATGAATTCTTTCAAATGCCTGCAAAGCTTACAAGAAGTAGTTACCAAGTTCTGTTACCTAGGTAACCTAATCAGCAGGTGTTCTGAAAGCATAGTAGCCAGAATAAAAACGGAGTGGAAAAAGTTCAAATATTACTCCTGCTGGCAACAAAGGGATTCTTTCTCTTAACGAAAGACAGATTGTATGATGCTTGCATACCAAGTGTGATATTGCATGGTAGTGAAACATGGGTATTAAATGCAGAGGATGTGTGAAGACTGGAAAGAAAATTGAGCGAGCATGCTCCATTGAATTTGTAGTGTTAATGTGCACAAACAACAGAAAACAAATGATCTGAGTGCTTAGTGTGCATGGAAGAAGATGTGATGCATATGAAGGATGACAGCTAGGTAAAGAAGTGCCAAGTGATCCAAATGAAAGGAACCGATGAAATACATGGGAAGAAGTGGTGAAGTCTGATCTCAAGAGGCTGAACCTCATGAAGGATTTGAGAAGGGACTACAAGTGGCAAAACACTACTGGAGGAGACCTATCCAATCCACGCTAACAGGGGAAAACGGTTGTAAAATGATAATGATAATGTTGATGAACTCCATAAAACTGAAAAGTAGAGGCTCTTCTGACTGGATTTGAACTTAAGGCACAAAACTAAAGACCATCTCCATATTACTACCCTCTGTACCATTTCTAAATAATAACTTATAAGAGAGCATCTACACAGTCACTCAACCTGCTAGAAATAGTGGCCAAATCTCCCTCAAATTATACTCTACTGCCTTGAAAAAGGATAGATACATTGGATAATCTAGTCATAAATACTTAATACCCAAGGGGACTGAATGGTCACTGCTGGAATGCATTTAATCATAGATCTGCTACATCAGTGCTGACCTGGGACTAATCAACAACAAATAACTAGTGGCTAATTGCTGAAACTCTGTTGTTCAAAAAGTACTTCAACTATGGTTCTTTATGTTTTTGTAATGTTAGATTATTTCTTCTTAATGCATACACTGTTCTAAATGTTGCTTCCTATGGCCCTTGTCACTGTTTCTAAGATTTACTCTAGGTAGGCATGAAGCTTAAGATTAGGCAATTGTGATGTTCAAGTCATTCCAAAGAGTATTAGGAACATAATTGAAGAGAAATGGCTACAACTTGGATTCAAGCTGGGTTTCAAACTCTGTTAGATGGGAGCTTATGGTATGAAAATGTTCTGTTCATTTAGACCTAAATTGTAATTTATATTAAAGACTCTAAAAATGTATTATTTTTTCTGTTTTCAGTTGACTTGGCTGGTGATGGTGAAGATGTCCATTACTGTAAGAGATGCAAACAGGAGTTTACAAGTCTCCATTTCTACCTTGAACACAAAATCCAGCACGACAATTTTAAAGTGATATATGCAAGATCTACTTATGACCGTCGTGTGATTGTCCCAAAATTAGTCCCAAAAGAAAGCAAGGTCAGTAATCAACCTTCTACGAACCAAAAGATTGATGGCAAAGAAAATCAACAGAAGCTTCCCAGAAGAGGTAAGAAACAGATTACAATATCTAAACTCTCTCCCATCCCATGCTAACATAGATGGGATGCCTTTTGGCACATTTATATTGCAATTGTTTTTAAAGCTGGATATCTGTAAACCTTTTTAAGTGTGACATAAGAGCAGAAATTATCTGTCAGTCGGGTAAGTGAAGGTGCAGAATTATGGGGCCTACCCTGAAGCACAGCCTACTT
>JAYRBU010001325.1:1349428-1364730 GCA_036023795.1 Vulcanoctopus hydrothermalis
TTCTGTTATAGAAAGTAAACAATGATTAAAACTTAAATTTTTAGTCTTTATCATTAGTTTCTAATCTTGTTTCCTCTGGCTTCAATTTCTTTTTATGAAGTATTTTCATAATGTGTGTATTACATTTTTATGGTTATGATTAAATTATATTAGCATTTTTTTTAAAATTCTTAAGTAGAGCAGTTATATAAAAATATTATTCATATTTACTGATGGAACTGCAGTGAGCAAGTCCTACAAAATGGTCTTAAATTTTTTTTTAAATAAATATTTTTAAGAGTTTGGTTTTTCACAATTTTTTTTTTTTAATTCCTTGTAATAATTCTATTTTCCACATAGACCTACAACTTACTTGTGCTAAATTTAATTTAATTGTATCAAATTAATTCTTTTGTTTGTTTATTTATACTTTAAGTTTCTGTAATATGGATTCCAGCAGCAATTTAATTCTCAAAACTGACAATTTGTTGCAACCATTCTATCTTATAGTGGATTAATATTGTTAATTGAATTTATTGATAGCTAATGTTATTTCTGATTAAAACAAGTCTGTTTAATTAGAAAAATACTTCGTTTTTGTATTTGTTTTGCAAGATTCTTGATGTGAAATCAGGTGTTGAAAAAGATATTGTATTTTGATCAATTGATTAATTATCTAATTGATTGGTAATAAAACTGAAGTGAAACAAAACCAGTGCATGTATTTTATTGGCAATATTGTCCTCCCAAAATACAATAATAGAAGCATACAGTTTAGTAGTAGTTAGCTAATATTTCACTTTCTTGAACCAACCAATACACTAAAATTCCCCCATTTTTTTTGATGTTTTTGCATCCAGTTGTCCATGCTAGCATTGGTTGTTCAAATTTAAGTCTTTGTATGATTTGAGTATTTTAAAACTGAGGGTTTGTCCTAATGGTAACCATGCATTTGCAAAGTGGGCCTTGGTGAGTAAGCATAATTTAATGCATATCAAATAATCCACAGCTAAATAATTCAATTACTACATGCAAATGAAAACAGAGGCTTAAAGACCGTTTCTCTTATACATTTGCATTATCTTTTAAGATTGTATTATATTGCTGTTTTATAAAATTTTGGGGATATTTATAGTAAAATGGTAAATTATTAATGAAAATTTAAATTTACAGTGCAGAGACATAATTATTATAAACTGTTATTTATTTAAAGAATAATAGAAAGTTACTAACAATGCTGATAAAATACAACCATAGTTATGCAAATCAGATAAAGTACCCCTGAAGGATGGGAAGAGGACAGACCACGTACAGGGAATTTAACCACGTTTCTGCTGTAATACGCACAGCTGTGTGGTTATTACAGCAGAAACGTGGTTCGATTCCCGTACGCGGTCTGTCCTCTTCCCGTCCTTCAGGGGTACTTTACCCGATTTGTATAACTAGAGCTGTAGTTTGTTAGCACTGTTGGTAGCTTTCTATTATTCTTTAGTATTTCTCAATGCTTTAGCAATGTTCCATTGTTTTGGGGGGGTTTTTTGGTTGTTTTTTTTAGATAGCTTGAATTTAGATTCAATGGGAAAGTTAATTGAAATTTGAGACAATTACTTTCAGAGCAGGAGGAAGTTGTTCTTATGAGTGATGCAAGTGGTGAGCTGTTAAGTGATGTAGTAATATTACTAAATGGGTTTCAAGTGTTCAAAATATAAGTAGCAAAATGCTTCTATTCAACATGAAGACACTGACCAGCTCAACTTAAGTTGTTTAGCCCCGGGTCTGTTCTGATGGAGCAGATCAATGATTAAAAGCATTCCAGTTGTGACCATCCCATATTATTTTATTCAGATATAATAGATCATGGTCTAATTTATCTAATGTATCCATCCTTGTTTTAAACAGTAAAGTGTTATTTGAGGGAGACTTGGTTGCTATTTCTAGCATATTGAGCAACCATGTAGAGGTTTTAGAAAGTTTTATAAGGCAGTGGCTAAATTCTGTTGGATATTCAATCAATTTGTTTGATGTTGGCAATGAAAAGAAGTTTGAATGACATTTGTAGTTTGAAGTGTAAGCACTAAAAATAATGTTTGTGTGAGAGGGAATAAATATATATGATTTGCTGGATACATGATGAGAATTCAAAGAAGTTAAATTAGGAAATCTGAATAGTTTGATGTTATCAAGAGTAAAATAGGGGACATCTAATGAAACTGGAAGAGCAAACTGAATGAATTAGCTTTATTTTTAGCCCCCCAAAAAACAAAAAACTTAGGAGTTAAATTAAAAAGCAAAGGAAAAAAAAATTATGTTGGTACCAAATAACAAATGTGATAAGTAAATTATAGGGGAGACTATAATCTCCTATAATTCGTGGTCTTGTGCCTATGGTAGAAATCATACTTAAATGAAACTGTTTTATATATAATAAATATTAGCTAGTTATGAATGCATTTTTTTTTTTTAAATTGATAGAAGTACATGTATCTCAATTCTTGTTTGGTTTTACGTTCTGTTTTGAAGTTTCACATTATTGTACACACTCAAAAGGTCAGTCCCAGAACTCCTGATGGAGTCGTTGGGGTGCCATCGTGACCCACAGTGTGTCTATGGCAACCTTTAACCCTGGTGGAGCCCATCCCTCTCCAGATTGTAATATTAATTTTTGCCAGCTGAGCAGACTAGAGCAGTGTGGAATTAAGTGCCTTGTCCAAGGACACACACATGCCTCCCTGACTGAGAATTGAATCCACAACTGTACAATTGTGCATCCAGTAGCCTTACCACTAGGCCATACACCTCCACACTATTCTGGCTCAAATGTCAAATTATATAGTCAATAAACTTACAATATAGTAATGCTCTTAATTTTTCATTAACAGTGGGTATCCTTATAAGTAACTAAACATTCTAGTACTGAGTATGCAATTTGTCTATGCCCAGTTATTTTTTCTTTTTTTCTTTGAATGTCCATAGCTTAACAAGAAAACATCTCAGATGTTTTCTTAAGCTATGGACATTCATTTTTTTTGTTTGGGAATTTAAATATAACTTCTGTAATTAGGTAAGATATAGCTGATAGTAATATAATGTATTAATTGGCTATGAATTAATCTATTATATGATTCTGATTGTCTGTTTCAAATTGGGGATTTAGCCTATATAAATTTTAAATATTGCATCATATGTTTTCTTTTATTTGTCTGGATATCTTTGCAATAACCAATAAGCTATGTACAATCTATCATACCAAGCATAGAGATTGAGTAACCCATACTTGCATTAATATAAATTGTTACTATTAGTATCTTGTATATATTTTTTTAAGAAAAAGTTCATCTATGGTCAATATCCATTTGTTTGTTTGGCATATTAAGGAAAATACTACATGGAAAAATATGTTCATATTTTTCAGTTCAGGTAATTAATTTCTGGTTCATAGTTAGTGTTTAGGAATAGCAATTTTGAAACAAGAAATAGTCACAACAGATCTTTACTTAATTTGAATTTAAATTGCATAGATGTAGTTTCATATAGTTATTTCTTGGGAATATTAGATATTCAACATATGTTCTAAATAATTAAAATTGCAATGAAAAACTCTTAGATTTCCTTAATTTAAATTAATTATATTTTTACTGTTCACATCTTGTTGGTTATCTTTCTTTTGAGATTAAATTTTAATGATTATCTTAAAGCTTTGTCATATTTACTGACAAATTTCTAAGAAATATTGCAGCTTTATTTGCATATAAGTTAGCTATTCAAATACACTTTACAAACTGATGCTAAATACATTTCTTTATTTCTTCTGCTATCTTGCAAAAAGCTTTTCTATACCATGATCAAATTAATTCAGATTTTATGAAGCTAATTTATCTTGTCAAGATGTTGGATTCACAATTTATTTTATCAATTGCACTCTATTATTGATGATTGTAAATAAGTTTTCAAAGTAGTTATGTATGGCAGACATTAGTTTTGTCATCTCTTCAAAGTTGAAATCCTACTGACTTGATATTTCATCCTTCCACATTCAATAAAATACGAGTGTCAATTTAGTTGGCTATTTGTGTCTAGTCAAAGGAAATCATTATCTTACATTAAGTTTATCAGAAGTCATATTACATCTTAATTTTCTTTCTTGTAAACAAAATTATGCTATCCTTATTTCATGGATAATTCAATTAACAATATTCACACAAAATTATTAGATTACTTACATAAGCAGAGAACACATGTAGAAATAGTCTCAATTCCTTTAATTCTTCATATGGTCTACATTATTTCTATAAAAGTTGATGGTATGGTATTTGTCAGTTCTTTTGTTATTTAGTTAATCATAAAAATATATAATAAGCATTCTTGACATTTATTTTGACTAGTTAATCACTTGTTTTAAAAGATGTGCAGTTAACTATATAATCTGATTTTAAATGTATTTTAAATTATTTAGATATGTATAGCCAGATGGTTTTGAATAGTAAAGAATTTGGTGAACAGGCCAATCTAATTAGATTTGTTGCATATGACTTTTATGTCTGGATTTCTTTGCAGTAATTTTTAATTTTGAGTGCTCTAGTATACTAATGTAAAGATAACTACATAATTCTTGCCAAATACTTTTTCAAATATATTAGAGGAGGAGCAGCACCCATGACTTTTGCATCCTGGTGAGATTGATCTTAATGATTAATGTGTGAAGAGGGAATTTTAGAGGATTGCAGTTCTGGAGAAGGAGTTGATGAAATGTTTAGTGCAGATGTGACACACAAAGACGAGTGTGTCAGGTGGATCTGAGTAGAAGAGGTATGTAGTTACAGAAGAGCAGTGGCTAATGTAATAGCAGTTGAGGAAATAGAACATCTGATAGCTAATATTTGAAGTGTTGGTGAGTGAATTTTTTCCATATCTAACAGATTGGTTCCTAAGGCAGTTGAAAATACTTTTTGCACTACAGTTCTTATCCAGTAGATTGCAGATAAGGCTTAGCTTGATATTTATTGATATCCTATCACTGAAACCTCTATCTTGCTATCTTAATTTCAGCTAGGATACAGCACCAATAATAGGATAGAAATGCACAACCTGACAGTTGAATCCAATAGCTTAATGTAGTCATGCTGACTCTTCAAACATCTAGATAGATACTTTATGTACTTGAGATGTTCTCAAACCAATACAAGACAAACATTGTAACCATTTTTCTTTTTTGATTCTCAATTTTTATGTTCAGGTAAGTGGATTTAAAATGATACCAACCACAAACAGAAATGACTGTTTGATATTTAACTTGTATAGAGAAGTGGGTTTTGTGAAATTAAATCACATACTTCTGCTTATTTAGTTTTGGTTTCCTATGCTACTGTGACATTTCCTAATTTTTATAGTAAAATATGTTGTGGAAATTTGAAAATTTTCCCTAACCCTCATGTGATCATATTTCTAATGAAATACACTGTGTTTCAATCAATTTTGAAAACAATGAAGAATTTGGAGGGATTTAAGATTAACCTTGTGTTTGGAACATAACTTAACAAAAGGTTCTGACATAAATTATGACAAAAGGTTTTAATTTAAATAGGAACACTTTAAAATGAGAAGTTTGGTGTCGTAGAACCTGGCAGGTTGGTATCAAAGGGGTTAAATTACTTAACATAAAAAATCCTTATCAAGAAGATACTGTCAACTGCA
Organism: Vulcanoctopus hydrothermalis; assembly: GCA_036023795.1. Taxonomy (NCBI): domain Eukaryota; kingdom Metazoa; phylum Mollusca; class Cephalopoda; order Octopoda; family Octopodidae; genus Vulcanoctopus; species Vulcanoctopus hydrothermalis. The sequence goes on from JAYRBU010001325.1 coordinate 1,355,099, forward strand.
AAAGTTCTTATCAACTGACAATCCAGTGAATACTAAACATTTCAATAGCCTTGCTTTTTAGATAGCTAAATTTATTTAAATCTATATTTAAGCACATCAGAATTCTGATGTTACCTGTTGAAGATTTTCAACGTCACCTAAATAAATTTCTCTCATACCCCAGAGCAGCCATCTTCAGTAAGTTAAAATCAGTGTAGAACAGCTTCTAACACCACACTGAGAAATGCAATGTAAACAAACACTAAACAAAATGAGTGTACACAGTAGTGCTTCTGCATAGCCAGAACTCTAAAATAGTCCGAACCAACTTTAGAAATTAGATTCTAATTCTTATTTAGTGTTATTGTCATCCAACATGAATTTAGGATATAATCATAGTTTTACTGTTTTTACTTTTCATATTTAATAACCTTTCTACATTATAAACTTTTAGCAGAATTTTTAAACTGTCATTACTTGCCAGACTGCATCAATGCATTGGGATCATGCATCAACTGTGTTCATTAGCATGTAATAGCTAAAACTAGATATTTTATACTTAAATTCCAATTTATTTAATTCACTAAATGTGTAATAATGTTGCTTCCACAACACTGAATTTGGCTAGTAAATGTTTGATTATATATAGATTAATGTGGGATGTTTTCATGTGGCTGTCTTCAAAGAATTTCTATAGCACTTATCTTGGAAATTTCCAAATAATGAGCATTTATATTGTCATAAAATGCTGCAGCTGAGTTTGCAATAGTTCACATATTATTAGGGATGTTTGTGTGTGCATGCAAATTTACTGTTTAGCCCAAGGTCAGCTCTGATCAAGTATACCGATAGACATTCCAGCTTTGATCATCCTACTTTTTTTGTATATCCAGAACTACATGATCCAATGTGTCCTTCCATTAAAAAAAAAAAAAAGATGGCAGGTTGTTATTTGGGGAAGATTTTGCTGCTATTTCTAGCAGGTCACGTGACTACATAGAAGCTCCTTTCTTGGCTTGTGTGATTTTACTGTTGTCCATGGGAGGAGAGGAATTGTTTGTGATGTCTGTCTGAATGAGAAGATAGGTCTGGTTAATGTGGCATCTCAAAAGTTGAATCAATGCAGGAACACACATATTTTCACAAAATATCAATCTTTAAAATGGCAAGCAATATATAATAATCAAAGTATTGTATGGCAAACAATTTTCAAACAGCAGTTATGTTACGAGTGACTGAATAGACAATAAATTTGGCTGATAAAACCATCACATATGCTTCCCTTTTTGTTTCTAGTTCTTCTCTGCCCATATACGCAACAAAACTACTCCTGAAATCACTCCCATCTCAAGTCTATCTACTGCATCACCAATTGGCAAGTGCACAAACTTCTCTGGTCACTTCAGAACTCTACCAACCTGACCAGTTGTGATGATGTTATATACCCTCTATCACTCACCTCAGTGTTTCTCACAGCAACCTTCTGCTCTCCCAATTCAACCTCTTCTCTTCAGCCTTCTCTTCCCGTCCCACACCCTCTTCAGCTTTTCTCACCATCCCACACCCTCTTCAGCTTTTCTCACCATCCCACACCCTCTTCAGCTTTTCTCACCATCCCACACCCTCTAGCTTTTCTCACCATCCCACTCACCTTTCAACCTCTTTTTTTTCTCTCTGATCTTTTGGTCCTCCCTCTCCCTTCTCTCCTCCCTTCTCTCCTCCCTTCTCTCCTCCCTCCTCTCTCTCTCCTCTCTCCCTTTCTCTCTCCTCTCCTTTCTCTCTATCCTCTCTCTCTCTCTCCTCTTCCTCTCTCCTCTCCTTCTCTTCCCACCCCTCTCTCCTCCCCATCCCCACCCCCCTCTCTCTGTTTCCCAATGGCCTTTTATCTTTTTTAATTTTATACTCTTAAGCTTTTATTCTCACATTTTTTTTTGGTTACTTCTTTTCCCAACTGTTTTTTTTTTTTTCTTTTTTCTGTTTGCTTTTAATGTCTTGAACACTTTCAACTTTATTGATTTGCTATTCCCAAGAGACATCACACTAAATTTTTTTCTATTAGGTTTCAGTTTGCACTGAATAAATTTTCATTTTTATATGCTAAATGCAGACCTCTAGAGTCTCAACATTAGTCAAGAGGAACGGATTTTAACCCTCTATTTCACTGTCAGACTTTGTATATTACTTTGTTATGGACATATTCTTTGCTCTTATTTAATTTGCTAAGTTTTTAAAACATTTAGCTATTAGATAATACACAAAGAAAGTGAGATGTGGAGAAAATGTGTTGATGTATATTTATCTTGATACGGAAATATTCACCATTGGCTATTTCTTCAAGCAGTTGAATTTCATGGAGTTTCACATGAACTCTTTGTTGTATGATTTCTGAATCATGAGCCAAATTCTAAGCTCCTTAACTTACAGAAATAATGAATTTAAAGCGTTTCAATGAAATATCCAGGATTAATCAAAGCATTGGGGCAAAATCTCAGCAATCTTTAATTAGAATATAGAATGGTAGGTCAGGAGAGATTGTGGAGATGTGGTAACGGAGGTGAGTATTAGTGTGTTGTATACAAGATGGAAAGGATCCTCAGCCAGACTCTTCATGAGCAAGAAACAAAGGTACAAATTCTTCTGGGTGGGTAACAGTGATAGGCTGTGTGGAGTATGCATATTGTTAGCAGAGAAATGGCTGAAGTAATTAGTGTGCAATAGAATAATTAAGCTTTGGCTTTTCATGGACAACACAACAGCAACATCTCTGCATATACACCACCCTCGGCTGGCAGATGAACAGATGGACTGCTTTTATGGGACCCTTTTGCAAACTACCTCCATAGTGAATGACAGCGACCTCATTATCATGGCTTGTGATTTTAATGGACATGTTGGATAACATCATGAGAGCTTTTTCCGGTATACATGGTGGCTATGATTATGGTACGAGGAATGAGGAGAGATTAAGGCTCCTGGAATTCTGTGACACCTAACCATTTGCAATACTAATTTCAGAAAACCAGCCAGCCACCTGATCACCTACTACTCAAATGAACACGCAAGCCAGATTAACTTTATATTCACCAGGAAATTGGATAGAGAAATAGTTGTAAATGTCAAGTCTTTCCGTGGAGAAAATGTACCGTTCAACATAGGCTAGGGATTAGTGGCTTCAGAGTAAGAAGTAGATGTACCCAGAGACACAAGATAATCTGGAGAAGGGAGATATGGAAGTTGAAAGATCCTCCTACTAGATATCGGTTCAGATAAGTTGTAGCTGACATATATGACAGGTAGGAGGAGGAGACTTAGAACATAGAGGACAACTTGGAGTTCTACAAGATGACCTGCTAAAGGTACAGACCAATTCTGTGGCTAGTGCAAGGTTCCAGCCAGACAGGTGATGTAATATTATTGTAGAATGAGCCATAAAAAAACTAAAAGGCTGGCTTGGAAAGACTAGAAGAAATGAAGATAACAGGGAACGATATCAAGTTGCTAGACATTGGGTATACTTATGTTCTGTAACTTGAGGATCAGAGGCATGAAGTGTTTTGGATTGCAAGGCAGAATTGAGACATAGTTAAGGATAAGTGTGTCCAGAATGATCATGGCACACTTATTGACACCAAAAAGAAAGCTGCATGGAAGTACTACTATGAGAGGCTATTGAATGTGGAGAATGCATGGGAGAGAGTCTACCCCAAGCAAACCCAACAGAGGAACCAGCCCTTAAAGTCGACAACAGTATTTTCACTAGTTCAATTAAGTAAATGAAACCAGGGAAGGTAGCTGGTCCATTAGGGATAATTGCTGAGATGCTTAAAATATCTGGCAAGGTACAGCACCTGCTAGTCACTGGCAGTAATCAATCAGGTAGTACAGGAAGATGACATACCTAATGACTGGCATTGCAGTATCATTGTCAACTGCTACAATGGCAAAGAAGAAGCACTACAGAGGCATCAAATTGTTGGACCAGGTTATGAAAGTTATAGAATTATTACGAATAGAATTAGCTTGGATGCGATTCAGCTCAGTGTTGTGCCATGAAGAGGTACCACTGACGCCATCTTCCTAGTGAGACAACTGCAGAAAAAGTACTTAGCTAGAAGTAAGCCCTTATACTTAGCATTCGTCAACCTGGAGAAGGCCTTTGACAGTTCCATTCTCCATAATCTGGTAGTCGCTAAGGAAACTAGGTGTATATGAATGGTTTGTGAGGGTTGTACAAGCCATGTACAGAGGTGCAGTCTGCAAGGTGAGAATCGGCAATGAGTTCAGCGGTGAATTTAGCATACTAGTAAGTGAACATCAGGGCTCAGTTCTCAGCCCCCTCCTATTTATTATAGCCCTCCAGGCCATAGCAGAGGAGTTTAAAACTGGCTGTTCATGGGAACTCCTCTGCTGATGACCTAGATTTTATAGCAGAATCTGTAGAAGATTCGGAAAATAAATTCCAGACATGGAAGCAACACCTGGAATCGAAAGGCCTCAAAGTAAACTTAGCAATGACTAAAGTTTTAGTAAGAAAGAAAGAAGACAGGACTCTGCTACCATCAGAGAAATGGCCGTGCTCACTATGCAGAAGAGTAGATAAAAGTTCCATATGGTGTACCCAGTGTAACCTATGGATGCACAAGGGGTGTTGTGGGATGACAGGAAGGCTGACAGGGAAGGTAGACTTTGTATGTAGCAGATGCACAGAAGTAGTTAGGAATAAGAATACATGTGAAATAAATTTCTTCAAATGCTAGGAAGGTTCACTAGAAGTAGCTGATAGCTTTTGTTACCTAGATATAATTATTAGTTGAGGTAGGTGTACCAAAAGTATAGTAGCCAAAGTTAGAAAGAGATGGGAAAAGTTCAGGTAACTATTACCTCAGCTGGTGGCAAAGGGTTTCTCTCTGAGTGAAGGGCAGATTGTATGAAGTGCAATGTTGCATGTAGCTATCTGTGTAATGAGGCATGGCATCAGATCTGTCCATATTCAGTATCCGTTGCTGTCACCCTCTACCAGTAACCATCATTGTCTGTCGCCCATGTGACTCTTAGTTGACATCTACCACTCCTCTCACTATCCATCACTCACACTCTCATACCATGACACATCCTTATTGCTATCCCATCACACTGCTGATTTCTATTCTACCAACAACCAATGTATAGCTATCACTGTACACTGCTCCTGCTGATTTCTATTCTACCAACAACCAATGTATAGCTATCACTGTCTTTCTTATTATTTTCCCTACCATCCTATCACTCTGTTTCCCCTTTCACACTCATACTCTCTCCTCCTTCACACAATTGGTCATCTCCCTTCTATTCACCCTCTCGGTCACATCTACCTTGAAAGAATGGAGACTATGTAGAAAGAACTCTTTAGTCTTGCAAGGGACAAGGCAACATCTCTCGGGTTGGTGTCACAATAAAATGCACCCAGTACACTCTGTAAAGTGGTTGGTAATGGAATGAAGATAATGTAGGGTAGAGAGGACACTTTAGTCACATTGAGGAAATGACAACCTCTCTAGTGCTGGTGCCATGATAAAATTCACCCAGTACACTCTGTAAAGTGATTAGTGTTAGGAAGGGCATCCAACTATAGAAACCATGCTAAAAATGGAATGTGCGAGTGTATATGGACTGTGACGACCCATCCAACCCATGCCAACATGAAAAGTGAATGTAAAATGATGATGTCTGTGGGTTGGGAATCTAACAAGATCTCAGTTCCACCAAAATAGTTTACAAACTTTGATATTTCTTTTATTTTATTCATCTCATTAAATTCTTTCTTTGATCTAGGAACAACAATAGGTGGTAACTTCCACAAATTTCATATGATAATTTTTAAAGAATCCAATTAACCTTTATTTTCTTTTTAATAGTCCTGTATTGGTTTTGATTCCATTTATGCACTTATGGTATCGATATATCAGTCCTAATGTTACGGGTTTGTGATTGACCCAAATTACTTAGAACTTTTTGTTTTGTGACTAGAGTTATTGATAGAAATCTTCTTTTTCCCTTGTAATTTCATCTATTTCTGATCAAATGGAATTAGCAGATTTTATTCTCAAGGTTAATACTAATTGTGATGTCTAGCTGGTTTTAAAAGTATGTTATAATTATCTGCTCTGAATTGCCTCATTATTTCTATATTGAATAGCGTATGTACCCATAATTCCTTTTAAACATTTCAATTCTGTGTAGCAATAGCAACTAGTCTGCTTAGTTATCTTCATTGTGATAGTGATAAAATTACCAAGTGAGGGCATTATCAAACTGAGCTGTAAGGTCTAGAGTTCAAATTCACTGCAGGTATTTTGTTAAAGAGTTCAATTTATACTACACACCTCAGTTGACCGAGCTATCAGGAATAGTACCACATATTCACGGAATGTTACTTAAATTGACATTTCCTTATGAGCCATTTGGGGATTTAACTTTGACATTTATTTTCACTGAATGCTGCTGGCAACTGCACAATTTTAGGAGAAATAAATCTACTCCCCTTTATATATATATGGAAAACGAACGTAAAATGAGGATGATGATATATATATATGTAAACACACACACACTTAGATTGGCATTACTTATAATCCAAATTTTGCTATTCTTTTGGAGGAAAAGCAGAAATACAGTTGAATCAAAAATACTAGAAATTATTATTTTATTTTAGATATTTTAAAATGTTAATGTCTTTTTGTAGACAGCACTAAAAGAGTATTGTGTTCAAGAGATTAATAAATTTCAAGCTGCACTAAAAAGTTTACAGCTCTCCCGAAACCTTGTTATTCAGCATCCTTAATAAAGTGGATAACAATCTTTTTGCTTTTAAAATTATGAAAATGTGTACAAAGGATTAATTTCATTATAGGTTAGTCAGGCAGAAGTTTAGTTGACAATGATTGCTCCTAAGTGTAAGAGATGACAGTCAAAGTTGACTTAATGGGATTTAAACTCACAAAGGTGAATTACCAAACAAAATACAATAATGCATTTAGTCTTGTTCTCTACTCTCTATATCATCTTCCTCTCACTGATATCTTGGAATATGTTAGTGATAAGCAATCTTTATTTCAATATTCAAACCAGCTCATTACTTTTTATACTCCTTTTATTTTTATCAAATTAATGCTTATGCATTCACAAAGCATTGATTTCTACAGCACAACTATGTAAATAGGTGACAATAGATGTTGCGATGTTCATGTATTTGCTAAAAGCGTTAGCAACGTGAGTAATGTGAATTAGGAATCCAAATTGGGTTGGAGAATTAGCTCAGGAGAAGCTCACTTATTAAAGAGTTAGAAAACCTTCTCCATACAATTTAACTATTCTCTTTTTAAGCATAACTTTTTTTTCTGGAAAATATTTTTGGAGAATAATTCCATGGTATATAATTTACCTATAGACAAAGTATATTAAACATAATCATAATCAAACTATTTGAATTGCTTTTTGTTACAAACTTGACAGATTGTGTATATATGAGTTCAAACCAAAAAGAAACCAAACTTTTAAAACAGTGTGCCAACCAGCCACATCAGTTAGTCATCAATCTACATGTGCTGGAGTGATATGTTTAGTGCACTTGGCAATTTGTCACAAGTTGAGCAATGAAGGATTTGGAAGAACATGTTTGTGTGAAATTTTGTTTCAAATTGGGAAAAACTTTTACAGCGACTTTTCTAATGTTGCAACAAGCCTATGAGAAGTGCTTGAGCTGTACACAATATCATGAGTGGTACCAGCATTTCAAATAGGGAAGAGCATCCACTGAAGATGATCCAAAATCTGGACGACCTTCCACAACAGACGATGATCACATTGTGATAGTGTATGCTGTGGTTCATGAAAATCTTGCCTGACTGTTAGCGAAGTTTGTAAAGAAGTAGGTGTTTGTAAAAGTTAATGTCACATGATTTTAAAAGAGAAATTGAAGATACATTGTGTTGTCACAAAAGTCACTCCTTATCTGTGGGGTTTTTTTTTTTTGGCAAAGCAGGAGATGGATTTGGCCCCTGCAAACGTTTTTTGTTCCCAAAGTTGAAATCCATCCTGAAAGGTCACTGATTTCAGATGATAGAAGGAATTGAGTAAAATTCTCTACAAGAACTGTATACTGCCCCTGAACTGAAAACATGTTCCAAGATACATTCCAAAACTGAAATGTTAGGTGTGGTGTATCAACAGTAGAGGGAAGTATTTTGAAGGAAAGAAGTCTGATTAAATTTTAAGTAAAGCGATAGATATGTTTTTCAAAAGTTCAGTTTCTTTTTGGACAGACCATATCAGTCAGTTCGCTTTTGGAAAGACAACTGGTGCCCATAATCAAACTCAACATTTTATTATTTAAAAACGTGGTCAGCATCCATTTATAATTAAATTATCAATTAATTTCATTTCCTGACACCACTCAGTAATTTTTATGAACATTCTATATCACGTGTTAGTTGCTATACTGCCATCAAGTAAAGGATACATCTCCACTGATGAAACCTAATACAGAAAGGCTGAGTTGTCTACCTTGCTTGGTTGGTCAGAGAATGTGAGATAACCCCTTATGATTTTCCTAATCACTGTATTTAACCCTGTTGTGGTTATTTCTCATGTTGAAAACCTTGGAAATAATCAGAACCACCTTTTAATTACTATTATAGTTTATTCCAGTATTGTGCACATTTAGAGTTGTGCCTGTTTACCTAAGTTTTCCATGGAAGAATAGATTCTAAAACAAAAATTCACAGATTGTTATATATGTTTAATTTTTTTAAATCAATGAACATAGGTAAGATTTCAAAAGAGATTATTCTCCAGGAGTTCCTATAATGACTTTCTTTTCTATTGCCTGGCTATAGGTATAATTCTTATTTATTCTTGTTGTGTAAAAGCTGCTAATTTCTGTGAGTTACATTGGTTGAACGTTTAGTGACTCGTTGAAAAGAAATTGTTGTAGTACAAACATTAATCTGGATTAAACTAATCCTATTGTTGAATATTAATTAGATTAGCTAGAACAGCTGATAGTTTTCTTAATTTTATTTTCATATAATGTTAATATTTTAATTTGATCTCTTGAGGTTAATTGGCTATTAATATCTACAAACTCAGAAATTAATGTCTCACCCTGATTTATATATAATAACCAATTGTTTTTAGTGCATCCTAACTTAAAGGTTTGTTGCTAATATTTGAGAAAAATGACAATTATAAAAAGCCCCCCCCACTTCACAAATTTTCAAGGCTTAAAATCTAATGAACTATAGGATTACATTGTAGGGAGGATCAGAAATTAGGAAAACCTGATTGAAATATCTTTTTAATAAGTAATCTACAGTCCAGTACTGCAGATTGTCTTAAAATTAAGACAATTTGTAGGAATTCTGAGTTTACTAAAGTTTCAAAAAATATCAAAGTAATTGTCAAAGAGAAATGATAAAAAGATGCAATTATCAAAGGGTTACACAAGCACAGAGTTGTGTTTTTCTATGTATGTGTTGATAAAATAGTACAGTTATTATAGGAACATTCATTCACGCTGAAGTTCTGTCAGTTATACAGTGTTGAAGCAAATTATTTTAGATTTAAGAAATAGCATTTTCAGTTAGGAAAGGATTGCGTTTTGTTTTTATATTGGG
>JAYRBU010001325.1:3104845-3117075 GCA_036023795.1 Vulcanoctopus hydrothermalis
TATGCCCCCCAAAATAACGTTAAGGTAATCTGGAACCAAAAGTTTATCGCCCTCCTCGTACACCAAAAATGTAGCGAGCATAAGAATATAAAAATAAAAAAAAACAAGGCACAAATGTGTGATGACGAAAAACGAAACAAAGAATATTCGAGTATTATGCAACAATAACAATAACAGCATCAAATGCCCAACAAACAAACTCATGTCATGCTTTAAAGAAAAACCTTTTCGGATAATAGTAATTAAAAAGAATACTTTCTTCATATATATATTTCACACGTTTCACACATATTTATAATCTGTGAAGATATGAGGCAAAATATCACTAAAATATAAATGAAAAGGAAAAAACAAGTTTCTGGAAATATTTCTGTGAATGGTTGGCATAGAAGTTTCATCAATAGAAGAGTTTATAGATATAGATATACACACACACACACACACACATATATGTATGTCTCTAATCCTTATACATTCTACCCTAGCTCATGGTACCTGAATTAACACCAACCACACAAAACACGACAATTATATGGACAGCCAAACAACAACTATATGTACCCAACCCTAAAATAATGAACTAATATCCACTATACACAAAAAGTACCGAGGATAACCACACTCCTGAGAATTATGCCTTACAACTTCGGGGATCGTAAAAACAACTAAAACAACTTAACAGAGTTACATGAACAACCTTATTGCGTAACACTAACATAATATTCGGTAATTCTCATCATCAGCCGCTCGTCGGAAATCACGATAGTTTCAACTCTTAGGGTGGGACCATCCCTTCCGACTGTGTCAACAGTGTTGAAAATTAAAAACATTGCTTCGGAACACCTCGACCTAACAATGCGCCTGACTAGGAAACGAACCAAATATCGCACAGAACAGATGTATAGGTGTACAGTGCGATAAATGCATAACAATTAAAAATAAACTAAATAATTATTGACCAAATAATTAAGTTAACTAAATAATTACAGAACAAGATAACTAAATCAACTAACCAATATAACAGAGAACCATGAATAATGAATAAACTTCACTCCAGAAAGAGTTGAATTAAAAATGGTAATTAAGTATCTGAAGTGGTTTTGCTAAAGCCTATTTATATGACTTTAGGAGAATTTCTGGGAAACCATCAGGGCCTGTTGCTATGTTTAAGCTCATCTCATCTATGGCTGATATTACATCTACCTCCTCTATGTTGATGTAATCGATGGTTGCCGCTTCCCTCTGCAGGGTTGTAATGTCAAAGAACTCAACTGGCTTATTTCACTCATCCTTTTGGGGTCTGCCGTTAATGAGCCATTCTTTTGGAACAATAGCCCTATTTTGTAATGCACTGAGGCTGTTTCTTTCGCAAATTTATAGAAAGTTTTAGGGTTCGTTTTTATGCTTTCCACAGCTATGTTTTCTCTCACCGCTCTTTCCTTTTCATGGGAGTGTTTGATTTTGCTTTCAATTTCCAGGAACAACCATTTTAAGTCGGATTTTTCACCGTCCCGGAGTTGCCCATTCAACCAGTTTGAGATATTTGTTCTGCATCTCATAAGGATTTTCCTGTCCCTGGGGATTCTAGAAAAATTTAGTGCCATAGCTTGCATTATTGACATAAATTGTTTGTGTTTTAATTCATTGTCTTGCATAGACAGACTTTCAGGCCAGTTCTGTTTAAGGATCTCTTTGCGAATTGATTTCTAGTAAGCTTTATTGAAATTCAAGCTGGATATGGCTTGAGTGCTTCTTGTAGAGTAAATATCAACAGTTTCTCTCAGACCATACATCGGTAGTTCTACGATATTATGGTCTGAGAAAATTGTCGGCGTCACCTTCACATTATGGATAAGGTCCATGTTCTTTGTGAAGCAGAGATCGAAAATGTTGTTACCCCTAGTTGGTTGGAGTATCACTTGTTCCATGAACAGCATATTAGAACATTTGAGTAACGATTCTGCTTGCCTTTGTTCATGCAGTGACATCCCTGAGAGGATGTGGCTTTAAGGCCATTTAACATTTGGGAGGTTGAAGTCACCCTGGAAGAGTATGTTGATGTGTTGGTCAAGTTTGGTTAATACCTCTTCTATGTGTCTGAGGCTATCTTCAAATTTGCCATCATGTTTTTAGGCATCTGGTGGATGATATGTTGTGCATATAACTACATCAATTTGCTTTATGTGTACTATTAAAGTGTCACAAACCAAGTTTGAGTGTGACAGCAGTACTAGGGGTGTGACATCTTTGCGGATGTACATGGCAACTCCTCCGTGACTTCTTTCTCAATTGACAGAGTCATTAGTGCGTTAGATAAAATACCTTGCAGTATTCGTTCTGGCTCACTGTGCTCTAAGTTCAAATCCCACCAAGGTCAAATTTGCCTTTCATCCTTTTGGGGGTAGACAAATAAAGTGCAAGTCTAGGGTAGACTGGCAGAATCCTTACAGTGTTGGATTGGATGCTTTGTGGTATTTGTTCAAGGTCTTTGCATTCTGAGTTTAAATCCTGCCGTGGCTTACATGGGTGGTAGACTTAATCTGTCACCTGATTAAACACCACCACCACCTGGCCCTTGGGTGCCTTTAGCAGAGTCCATGCTGTTACAACCATTCGGACCAGGTCTCCGGTCTGAGGATACCTTCCATACTTCTTCCTGCTAGTCTCAGAGGCCATGAAGAAGGATAATGGGCACTGCTCTCCTTCCTGATTAAGCAATAAAAGAAAATATATATTGTTATGTTTGGAATATGGTTATTCAAAATGTAGCCATCTTCATTTTTTTAAATTCAGAAGTTATAAATTTTTCCCTAGCTTTGAATCCTACATACTGTTTTTTTATTTATGTTCATAGCTAAGCAGTGACTGGCAAATTACTCTTAAAGTTTTAATCAGTTTTCTTGCTAAAGGTTTGTTAGTCTGATTCCATATATATTGTCATTATCAATAAGGTTATTCTATTAAGAAGATCTTGTAAGATATATTTTTAGTTAATGCAGTTCTTAGCATCTACTTAATTCTTAACATTTGAGATTGGCAAGTGTTGTTTAGTTATCTATTTTGTTAAACATTGTTATTGGGTTATTTTCTATATCAGTCATTTATTCTGATTGACACAATATGTACAACATACTCTTTTTTTCTCTTGTATTATTCTTAACAATTTTATTATTGAACCTTGTGTCATTGATACTAGACAAAAATGTAAAATGATTAGGTCATTTTTCTGTCTTCATTCTAAAATTCTCTTGAAATTATATTTATTGTCTTTTATAGTGTATAATTGAAGCTGAATGATGCATTTCTGACACTGTTTACACTGTAAAGATCTCTGCAACAATATAGAACTAATAGAACTATTTCTAACTTTTTAATGAATATAAAATTATGAAAATATACTTTATTCTTTTTAAAGTATATTTTCAATTTTCATCTTAACATCTTTTCTTGTAACTACTGATGTTTGCAATGTTGAAAACTAGTTTATCATTATTGAATTGGTGGAGTCGTTAGCTTGTCGGACAGAATACCTAACAGTATTCGTTCAGTCTCACTGCACTCTGAGTTCAAATCCCGCCGAGGTCAACTTTGCCTTTCATCCTCCCGGGGTCAATAAAATAAAGTACCAGTCAAGTACTGGCGTTGATATAATTGACTCACCCACCCCTAAAATTTCTGGCCTTGTGCCTACATAAGAAACCATTATTACCTATGTCAATTAGCAGGAACAATACTGCTAACAGCTAATCCTTTTCAGAATCACAATCGTCCATAAGGCAAGTGCTTATCCTCAGCATCTGTTGCATTAAGCAAATAAGGGATAAATCTCCCATGGATAAGATGTTGGTCTTTCCCAGGTAGCTTTTCCTGCCAGAGGAATTGAACCCAGCATTGCAGGCCAATGAAATATTCATTGATTCCATAGTGCTGCTATTGCTTACAGCATGAATTATAACCCTCCCTGCATCCTTACTGCTATCTGCTTATAGGCAAATGAACTCAGTTGAGTATCCTGATGCAAATAGGTGAGAGAGAAGGATGGAGAGTAGGTACTCTTGCATCCAATGATATTGTGGAAGCATGGGCAACATAGATAAATAAATGCATGCTGCATTTATTCATTTAAAAAAGTAACATCATATATTTTGGAAATCAATTCAGAAAAATAAATTCTCTTGTGAAAGCAAAAATGACTTTTTGAATGTTGAAATAAGATAAATTTAGTTTGCATTGCTTATCTCTAAACTCAGAACTTTATCTCATTATTTATTTATCACTTGGCGATATTTTACTCTCATTTCTTTATCTGAGGAAGTCTTTCTATTTTTGTTATTGTTGCCGCAGTTGTTATTAATGTTGGTTTTTATATAAGGTAGTTAATTTAATGTTTACACAACTTATGTAAAAAGCTTTATTCTTCTCTGCTCTTCTTCAACACAAGCCTGCATGCACTTTTAGATACATACACATGTACATGTACACACACATGCACAAATAGCACATACATGTGTATACACAAGTGAGTAGTAGTTCAGATTCTGACAAGAAGACTACAGTAATCTGTGTATTTAACATATCAATTTTCTCCATTGTTGTTGCTGTTGTATGGAACACAAAACAATGTGGTGGTGGTTGGGTGACAGGTGTAGTTCAATAATGGTATCAGATAACAGAGAAGTGATATAATGGCTGTAAATGTGCCAGCAGATGTATCACTACTGGTTAACTGATCCTAAGAGGAACCAAATGAATCAGCAGTGATACAATGGCTCCAGATGTGACAGTAATGACATTAAATGTATCAACTGAGGCTAACTAACTCCAGATATGCCAATAAGGACACATCATCACCATTATCACTTTTACGTCCTCTTTTCCATGCTGGAATGGGTTGGATGGGACTTATTGAGGTAGTGTTTTACAGCTAGATGCCCCTACTGATGCCAACCCTTTTAATCATCTCTTACGACATGCAGAGATATGGTGTATCTATTTTAAAAACCAAGATACACACAAGATATCAACAATGACAGCACAATAAAGACCAGCAGTAACACAGTCTCTCCTGCTATAATTGCAGTGGCACAAGCTTTATTAATAGCGGAGTCCCGAGTCCAAATGGGTCAACTGAGGCACAAAATGTATCAGAAAGTGACCTGCTGACTCCAAATATGTTAGTAGTGGCACATATCTATCACTTGTAGCACTATATGTGTCAATGGTGGTACATTAGCATCAGAAGATTCAGCAGTAATACAAGTAAAAGATCAAATGGCATATTTTAGTTAGTGGGAAAACCATAATCATAAAAATCTGGTCAGACTTGAATCATAGTGATACATACAATTGACAAGCTAAACATAAATATCTATGGGCATGATTAACAAAGGAACATGAATATGGGAAATTTTACAACATTTTGTGTTATTAAAGACTTTCTCTAGTGTATTTAGCACAAGTCAGTGTGATAAAGCCCATTGCTCTCCAAGCTAAACTGGAAGGAGGCTATTTTACAAATATTCTTATTCTATATCAGCATGGAAACAGCAACATGTAAAACATGCTATGTTTAAGAAATCTGGAAACTGTGAGAAAGTAAGGAGTGTGATGTAGCAGTGTCTTGTGTTTTTTTCACTCCAAGTGCAACACTTCCCATTAAACACACCCAATCGAAGCAAAACAATACTCACCGATCTTTGGTCTACATTAACACCTGGCTTTCCGCACAATAGTTTAATAACATCACATTTGCCATGCTTTGCTGCCCAGTGAAGTGCAGTCTGTAAACAAAATGATTCAAATAAGTAAACATGTAATTAAAAATAAGTCACAACATATTATTATCGACATCATTATTATTATGATTCATTTTAATTCCATTTGTAAGCATCTTATGTTGTCATCATCTAAGACAAGTTATCACAGGAATGTTTCAAATAACATATGTAAAAAAATGTATAAATACACAAAAATAAAATATAATAGGTTATCAGCAAAAGTACACACCTCAAATGAGTACAAACAAAAATGAATTTATTTCTAGTAGTATCCTACAGGGATCCAGAAGATACCAGGCTACTAAGAGTTTGTTAGCCCTCTAGGAAATGGAAGGTCAGTTTATTTGGAGTGTTCTGGAATTACTATTTTCAGCATTGTTTCAGTTTTGTACAATAGACTTCAGCATTTACATACCTTCTCAGCCACTTTCTTTCCATTACTCACCTCAATCAATTATCTTTCACCTTCTGTCATTATTTTACTTAAGTAATCAAACACAACCGTTAGTATTTATCAGTTTCTTTTAATAAGACAGACTTTAC
Source organism: Vulcanoctopus hydrothermalis (assembly GCA_036023795.1). Lineage (NCBI taxonomy): Eukaryota > Metazoa > Mollusca > Cephalopoda > Octopoda > Octopodidae > Vulcanoctopus > Vulcanoctopus hydrothermalis. Next base: position 3,111,166 of record JAYRBU010001325.1, read on the forward strand.
CAACGATCTATATCTGCTTTTATACCACACTGAATTTTTCCAACCAATCTGAAGCTACTACTACTAAGACCACCAGAGCATTGTTAAACCTTTTAAAATAGGAGTCAGTGAATTGGCAGAGTTGTTAGAGTATCAGATAGAATTCCTTGTGGTATTCGTTCCAGCCCATTGTGCTCTGAGCTCAAAATCCCGCTGAGGTCAACTCTGCCTCTTATCCTTTCAGAGTAGATAAATAAAGTACCAAACTAGGGCAGTGGACTAGCGGAATTGTTACAGCGTTGGACAGGATGCCTTGCAGCATTTGTTTCAGCTCTTTGCATTCTGAGTTCAAATCCTACCGTGGTCTACTTGGGTGGTAGACATAATCCATCACCCAGTTTAACACCACCACCTGGCTCTTGGGTGCCTTTGGCAGAGTCCACTCTGTTGCAAGCTTTCACGCCAGGTCTCCGGTCTGAGGATATGTTTCTGCCTCCCTCCCACCAGTCTCAGAAGCCCTGAAAAAAGGGTGATGGTCACTACCTTCCCTCCAGACTAAAAAAAAATTCCAGTTATTAACTCTCTCCCCACAGACATACAAAGTTATAAAATCACACAGAAATTAGAAGTAAAACATACTGTGTAGCTATCGCCTTCAGTTGTTTTTCTTTGTTTATCTCAAGGACATTAGGTTTGGTTCTGGCTAAAAGAAGTTTGATTTTCCTCTGGATAAAAAAGAATTAAAGAAAGAGAAAAAATAGAAATATGAAACAAAGAGAAAGAAAAAAAAAAAAAAAAATCTTAAATTTCTGAGTGGAATGTTTTAAATAAAGCAAATTTAAAATTTAATAAACTGAGAATTTTGTTTTGAATGTTCAAAGATATAATTTGCTGAAATATAAAAGAAATTTAGCAATAATAAAAAATATAAAAAACAGAAAGGCTATTATGATGTTTGAGACGGATGGGAGTTCCCAATGTCTCACTGAGCAGTTGACGTACTGTTGTTATGTAACAGGAGTTGTTCTCAGTATTGTAGACCACAAAACTATGGTAATGTAGATCAGTGATGGCCAACCTTTTATAGCCTATGGACCACAAAGTTTATCTTCAAAACCTGGCAGACCACTGTTCAAAATAAAATGCAAGATAAAATTTGAATTACTAGTAACTTTATTATATATTATGTATCAAACTTATATAAAAACGTGATTATAAAAGGTGCAGGCATGGCTGCGCGGTTAAGAAGTTCACTTTGCAACCACATGGTTTCGGGTTCAGTCCCACTGCATGGCGCCTTGGGCAGGTGTCTTCTACTATGGCATTGGGCCGACCAATGCCTTGTGAGTGGAATTAGTGGACAGACACTGTAAGAAGCCTGTCATATGTGTATATATGTGTGCGTGTGTGTGTGTGCTTGTCACTGCTGAGAATTTATCGATCGGCTGGTGAGTTTGTTTACATCTCCAAATAACAAAATGCCCAGCCGTTCAGTAGTAGGATTTCCATACTTAATCAGTATGGTTGGTGACAGGAAGGGCATCTGACCATAAAATGCTGCCTCAAGAAATCTCTGTTCAACTCATGCTAGCATGGAAACACAGATGTAAAATGATGATGATGATGATATATTGACACAAGAACACACATTTATAGTAGAAGAGCAGACTCAATTCACTAACTTCCCAGTATTTTAGTAAGTAATTTGACAAGAACAATCAACCCCAGTATAGTTAAACACTGCAAGGCATTTTCTCTGGAGCTCTACTTATTCTGCTATTGAATAATAATTATGTAAATAGAAAATAATGGCAGATTACATTAGAGAGGAACTATTAATAACTCAGGCAAAAGAATATCAAATAGAATCAGTCCTTTCCATAAGATAATCTTAAACAGAAGGTCCTTAGAATCCATTACCAATACAATAAGGCTCTAGGTGAGATTTTATACCAAGAAAGCAATGCTAACATTAAAACAGTAAACTAATTCATGTAGTTGTTCTTTAGAATCAGGTCAATCCTGATTGAGCAGACCTTTGATAATAGGCATTCTAGCCATGACCAACCTGTCTTTTTTATTATCTGATGTAACCTTTCCTTGTTTAAGACAGAACAGTCGTGGGAAATTTGAATGAGGTTTGGCTTCTATTTCTAGCAGGTCGAGAGGCCACATAGATTCCCTTCCATTGGCTTATAAACTCATTCATTTATTCAGATACTGTGACAATATAAAAAAAAAGAAAAAGACACATTCTTGAGAAGACAATGAATATTCACGCAAACTCATATCAACATGGAAAATAAAAAACGATTCAAGGAAGACGATAGGAATCTATCAATACTGAGTAAACAGTAGACAGGAAACTCAAATATTAGAATATGGAAGCAAAAAAATATATATTAAGGAAATATAACATCAAGGGAAAGAAGAAGTCACAGAAATAAGAGAGAGATTAAGACAAGAAATATCAGCAAAGACACAATATATTAAGCAATTTGAGAAGCATGAATGCTTCTTTAAACATAATGAACTATTTGAAAGAAAACCCAGAATATTCTATAGAAGATTAAATAAGTCAAACATAAAGATTAAAGAATCTCCAACAAAACGAGAAATAAAGAAATATTGGGAAGGACATATGGTGGAAGCAGTCAGTCACAACGAAAAGGCGGTATGGATTACAGAGGAAACTCAACAAAAGTAAAAAATAAAAGAGCCGGAATGCTAAAATGGAATCGACTTAGATTGATAGAGTGCCAAACGTTTGGATGGAATATCATATAAACACACCCAAGGCTCTTGTTTGTAAGACTTTTTAACATTTTGCTGGAACAATCACAAATCATACGAAGCTGGTTAATGGGGTGTGATGGAGGATGGTGGTGCAGAGTAACTCTTATCCTTCAAAACCTAGACACCAATAAACCCAAGAATTGTTATCAACTGATCACCTGTCTATCAATAATGTCTAAAACACTGATATCTAATACTTTCTGACAGACTGTTTTCACACATGGGAAAATACAAAATCATGCCAGAGGAGCATAGAGAATTTTGGAAAAAGAGTGTATTTTTTTTTTTATCAGTTAGTCAGGAGGAAAGACAATGCCCATCACCATTTTTCAGGGCCTTTGAGACTGGTAAAAGGATGGGAGGAAGTTATCCTCAGACCAGAGACCTGGCCTGAATGCTTGCAATAGAATGGACTCCACTAAAGGCACCTAAGGGCCAGATGGTAGTGTTAAACTGGGCGATGGATTTAAGTCTACCCGCCAAGTGGGATTTGAACTCAGGACAGGAAGGGCTGGAACAAATAATACAAGGTATATCATCCGATGCTCTGATCATTCCACCAGTCCACCACCCTAGACTAGTACTTTATTTATCTACTCCAAAAGGTAAAGTTGACCTTGGTGGGATTTGAACTAAAAGTGCAGTGAGCCAGATCGAATACTGCAAGGCATTCTATCCAATGCTCTAACAACTCTGCCAATTTGTTAGTCCTTAGACTGTATGGATGTAAGGACTAACTACTCAATAATCAAGTAATATTAAAGACAGAAGGAAAATAGCAAAATGTCTAAGCATAGAATGAATTCACTCTAGAAAAACATTTGATAGCATCCCACACTCCTTGATATTGGAAGCAATCCAAATATATAGGGTAATGTGCCAGTATTAAGGAGTTATGTCAATCATGTCATGGAGAACTGGACAACAAAAGTAATGACTAGCATAAAGCTCTATAAGAAGCAGACTTTCCAGAGATATTTATTTTTCTCCCACTACTGTTTTGTCTAACATTGAAACCATAGATTAAACTACTGAACCAAGACTACATGCATCTATATCTGCAATATCGGGGCTTTTGTATATCTTGTGAGACCATGGGATTTGTATCTGGAAAGTTCCTTCCCAAGGCACATATAAGGTTATTTTATTGGAAAACCAGCAATCACCCATGCATGCAAGACAAGTCTCCCCTCTCCATGTCACCAATGTTGTCCAAGAGAAAAGCAAGGGCCAATACAGCTTGGCACCAGTGTCAACACACCCTACCATTTTAAAAAAGGAAGGACTCACTTGATAATAAAGTCCTAGATACACTAAGCTTGAAAAAAAAGAAAAAAAAGACAGGATGGTCATGGCTGGAATGCCATTAATTATATAGGTTTGCTCGATCAGGGCTGACCAGGAACAATAACAACAACCTTTTAGACAGTAGGCACTCATCCAATCAATGTGACACACTGCACCTCCCAGTATGAACTAGTTTCCATTCTCAATCTTATTTTTATATTTTATATACATTTGTTTTCATTTTTACATCTTATATTAGATTTTTATACTTTTTCATTAGTCAAAGATGGAGAGGCAGCACCTGTGACCTTTGTGGGGCCAACGCAGACTGGTGAGATCGATGCGGTTCATGTTCAGTTTGAACCTCTGTAGGCTGTTGCCTGCAGGAATGGGAAGGAATAACAGAGGGAAGCAATAATTGGACAAAGTTGTTTAGTACGAGATCTGGAGGGTGGAGTCGAGACACTGTAGGGATGATGAAAGGTGGTAAGCTGGATGTGATGGAGCAGAAGTGGTTAGGTTACCAGTCTGAAGATAACTTCCTGCCTCCAGTCTCAGATGCCCTGAAAATGGACATAGGTGCTGCCCTTCTTCCTCTAACTAAGCCATTAAAGGAAAAAAATATAGCTTTCACCAAAGTTCTCAAGAGTAAAGAATCACTAGATTGATATAGGACAGCAAATCTCCACTAGATTTGGTTCCACAGAAGCCATACTGCTGGTCACTGAGGTCAGCTCTGATCGATTAAACCTAAGGCACATAAGTAGTTGGTCAATCAAGTAGCTGTGACCCACAGATTTATTGTTCCAGTTATACCATGCCTTCACCTAGCTGAGAACCACACTGCACACTCCGATATGCAGTGATTAATCGTATGGGGTCTAGTGTTGCAGTTTGGACATGTTGTACTCTCTCTACTGCCCAGTCTATTTCTGTATGCCTGTGTTTGTTGTTGTTGTCGTTTAGCCCTAGACTAGCTCTGATCAAGCAGACCTATGATCAAAGACCCACGAAGATCTTGCCTTTTTGTATATCTAAGACTATGTTATCCAATGTGTCCTTCCTTTCTTAAAACAGTGGGGTATGATTTGAGGGAGATTTGGCTGCTATTTCTAGCAGGTCAAGCAAGAACGTACTGGTATCCATGGAATCTGGCAGAGGCAGACAAGGTAGTCTCAGTGAGAGTGTGATAGTTGCTGCTCCACACCATTTATTGATGGTGTGCATTCCAGCATAGAATTTGTGGCCACCACTATTTCTGTGTGTATATGTTTTTGTTAAGTTTGTCTGGGCTGAGTTTGAGAGATAGAGCTGTTGTAGTGTTCTTGAGTGTTGAGGTGACTTTGCATGTGTGAGTGATTGTAAGGGTTGGTGTTTGTTACAGCAACAAACTGTGCCCTTCACATGTCCAGGTGATCTTCCATTTCTAATATTTTTGTTTCATTGTGTAGGTAATATATGGGTGTGGTCTGTGTACAACCTGTTATGATGTGAAGTGTACTGTTTTGCATTGTTTGTAGTTTATTATGGAGAGATTGGGGACTCATGCAGGGCTGGTATATTCCATGATGGATCTAATGCATTGTTTGTAAACAAACAATCGTTGTCATTTCTTACTGTTGGCCAAATGTGGTATCTGTGATTGCTCTAAGTATGTTTGTGCATCGTTTTGATTAGTTGTCTACCTTCTATGTATGTTGTGAATGTTGTGGTGGAGTTGCATGTAAATTCCTAGTATTTTTTGTCTTCTATGTGTGTGCTGAGTGTGATGATTGGTTGCATTTGATGATCTCTGGTGTAGCTGGTAAGAATGGAAACAGTAGATTTGGTAGGTATGCTGTTTTTGAA
>JAYRBU010001325.1:6989018-6999174 GCA_036023795.1 Vulcanoctopus hydrothermalis
ATATATATAGGTTTCGTGTCTGCACCTACTACGATTATCTTATGTAGAAATACACCAAATATTTAGATTTCTACACAAAAGAGCCCAAATAAGGGAATGTCTAATTTAGCACCGAAACTTACGAAGGGAGGTAACCATGTGACTCAAGCACCCAGGAATTTTATTTTTTGCTTTAAAATACACTGACGAAGCGTGTGCTAGTCTAGAGTTTAGTGTCGTACGAAACTAGAATTATAGTCCTTAATATGCATGCGTCAATTTCGAATGTTGTGTGGGTGAAATTAAAAAAACATACCGTATTCTTACATTAGAATTTATTTTATGTTTAAATTATGCTACTTAGAATTTGGCATTAAAACCCAGTTCGCAATTAAGTATGTAATACAATTTGTATATTAATTGGCGATTAAATATTAGTACATATTTACTTACCAATGATAAATTCAAACTCACATCGTAGAGATCGGAAATAGTCTTTAATTTATAACTTAAGAAGCCACCACGTTTTATACCCAGTTTATCGACGGGTATAAAACGACGTATTATCTCCCGAACTATGACAATTTCTGAAAATAATCTTACCGACAGACACTACTTCAAACTGTGAAATAAATAACGGTAGACAACACATGTGTAAGTGCCACAAGAAAACCAATCGCACTAAAAGAAGCTGCAACTGTTATCAAAAGACCACTTCATGTTCCACTAATCTCGATATGTTTAGTTGATGCGAAGAGTGTTGTAAAACAATATAACTGTCAATTATTAAACACCGTCATAGTTCTGTATAAAAAATAAAAAACCTTATCTATGACACTTAGCATTAAAGACGTAAAATACCACGATGGAATCTGCTGTTTCACAAAATAATAAGTTATAAATTGTAAAATAATTGCGCTGAAAATAAACATCAGACTTCAATGAAATATAAATACATTGATGAATGGACGAAATAATAACTATAAGAGATATAAATGGAAATATATATGTTAATACCTTATCTATAAATAAACACCGTATATCAAAAGACATGTGTTGTTAATTGCTGTTGTTTTTTCAAATGGGCGCTGTAATAGAGGCTGATGGGAAAAAATAATCGCCACTAAAATTTATAACATTTCGATCAAGGAAAATTCCCTATCTAATTATTAAACTAAATATACACGAAATAACCCTATTTAGGATAGAAAATTTAAAATTAATTGAAATATAAATTAAGTACTCATGTTACACGTACCTTAGATCAACGTCTATGTGTTGTTATCGCAAATAGAGAATATATTTGACTACGTGAAAAAATATTTATAAATATATAACTCGCATTATTTTAACTAAAAAAAGAATAAAATAATTATTACAAGAGAAATATTTCCCTAAATTAAAAAAACAAAAAAAAACACTTCTCGCCAAGGTTACATAGTTGTTGTTTATAAGCCGCTCCCCTCATTAGCATATATATGGTAGCGTTGACAGTTTTGACATTAATTGGCGTTGCTGCCGCTATCCTATAGCAATGTTAGAGTCATGGCTATAAACATACCTTTGGATACACCTGGCAATCGAAACAAACTGTAGGTATTATTTCTAATAAGTGATTTAACATATGCCATAAAAATTATGGAGAGACCTGAAGATTGTATTGGGATCTTACCAGTCTTCCGTTTTCTTTAATATGCTGTAAACATAGAAACTGATGTGAAAACAAACACAATAAGGTTGGCGATTGCATAACTTGACGGCGGTCTCCTAAAAGGTTAATGCCTCCGGATATTGTAAAGGATGCCTATAGTGAACTATTCAATTATCTTTGTGATAAAAGTAGGGATTTTGATCATTCTTTCGATAGATTCATTGGTGTACAGCTTGTGTTTTCTCGTTTCAAATTTCTCACAGTCTCGGTTACCACAACAGAAATCACAACAACAAAACATTCCGTTTATTATTTCTCTGCTCTTTCCTATAACAATTACTGGTTTCATTCTATCCCTGTCAGCTCCATTTCTTCTTTACTCAGTTCTCTTCTTTCTTTCCATTTTCATCTCCACCTTTTCATTAAGAAGCCTCATCACAACGAAAAATCTTCTCTTCTTTTATTACTCTTGTCAACTGGATGCTTTTCAGCCATGGGAAAGTGCATTGAACCTGAAACTAGAAGAAAATCGCCCAAGACTACTCATGATAGTGCCAGAATTAAACCGGTCATGAGTGAAGAATTGGATTTTACCGCTGATACGCTGTCTTCTGATCGACTGGGCAACATTATTAATGAGATAGATGAAAAGTGTAATGAAATGAGAGACGAACAAGCAATTCCTGTCGTTAAACTATTCCCCACCAACCTCTATAGTGATATCAACCCAATAAAATCTCACGTCGATAACACGACTATCACCACCACAACAACAACCAGCTCCAACAGCTGCAGTACCTCCCCTTTTGTTACTTCTGCATCTCCCCCCTATTTTACCTCCCTTAAGGAGAGTAATACTTCTACACTTCATTCTAACCAAGAAGAAATAGTAGCATCAAATAACGACAAATCTTGTGCAGATGTGATCCACACACGAACTCTTATCATTGGCTGTGATGCTTCAAATAGTAGTAATCAGTGTGTTGATACTATTAGTGCAGCAACTGGCCGCTCAGTTAATGGTAGCAGTAACTCTAACAGTCACTCTGCTGTTTCTTCTAGCTCTTGCAGACAACAAACCCGAGACCCTGTCTCAACAACTATTGATAATAACAAACAATCTTCTGGCGGCATTCGTACAGTTAATGTCGCAGATACTTCACAAGATACACAACACAATTATGAAAGTGGTTGCAAGGAAACAGAAGATACTGGAGTCTCGTGTACTCTACAACTCGAACGGCTTTCGGTCGTTGATTTAAACTCTGATGAGGATGAGAAATGTTCTGTTCAACAATCTAATCAAGATTCGATTAGAATCGGAAATTTAATTCCTAGTAATTGTCATCGGAAATCTAACCAGTCTAAACAGTGCTCCATTGAGAATACCAACGACTCTTCTTTGACGTTGGCTTCTGGTGCTAGCGGTCATTCGAAAGGCAACATTCAAGATAACAGATCACATTTATCGAATAATAGGAGTCTTGAATTACCTTTGACGAATGGATTAACTCGTATCGTGGAGAGTAATTTGGCTTCTGGTTGTGATCTTGGCCATAACTTTCTTTGCCAAAATACTACCAGTGGTACAACAACCCCATCCATGTCTCCGATTGACGATGTCACTGTTATGGTAGGTAAAAACGGAAAGTTATCTACTGTACTTGAAAACATTCCTCTTTTGTACATCCCCACCACCAAACAGTTGGTGTCTCAGGATTGGGGTTCAGTGACCACTGGTAGTATTGATCATGGTAAACAAAAAGAAATAGAATATGTTCCTATGACTTGTAAATTTCAAAACGAAGACAAATCTTCAAATTGTGAGAAAGATTATGTAGAAGTTGATCAGAGTCCTCGGAGCACAAGCTGTTCGTTGAATTGCGTGGATACTTCTAGTCTATCGAGTCTAAGCACCTGTACAGACGTTGCTTGCGGTGTTTCGGTAGCATCAGGGGTCAGTGATGAATACAGTGAACAATCCGTATCAACGGGAACCCCAGTTAATACTGATGCAACTACTAGTTGTGCTATTTCTAATGTTTCTCCTACTGGGACCAACTCGCAGACCTCTACATACGATACTACCAACCCATTGGAATCTTGTCTGGTAGAGGTCAACTTACACTCTAGGAATTCTTACGAACCAACACGAAACCAATGGCCACCATCGACATCTCAGGACCAAAATTTATTCATTCGAGATTGTACAAAACGAAAAAGTATTGGGCTGACAGGATTTCTTGGCAGGTAAGATATATATATATATATATATATAAATTAAATATTTTGTATAGCTTGTGTTTATTATTCTATAAAACCTATCTATCGTTGTACCTGCATTAAATGTACAAATACTATGTTATACCTATCTACTTTGGATAGATAGGTATAAAAAATGTTATAGCTTGTGTTTATTATTCTATGAAACCTATCTTTGTATCTGCATTAAATATACAAAACTGCTATACCTATCTACCCAAAGGAACGGTTTCCTACGGCAAAAAATAAAAATAAAACAAGCACAGGTATCTAAATTGAAAGGATTACGATTTTTTTTAATATTTTATTTTCTCTCCTTTTTATTGTATGTTTATGGAAAGTAAAACGACAGTTGAGTGAAAAATGTTTATTGTCATTTGTTAAACCTGTTACTCTCCCCTCTTATTCTATCTGGAATATTGGACTAACACCTCCACTTTGTTTTCATGTATTCCCATTTTAGACTTATGTTAAGAAAAGCTGTATTGGTTGTTTGTCATTTTTATTTCTAGTATAACATTAATGTAAATAAAGAATGGTCTGTTTTATTTGGGATTTATTACCAGGGATAGTCAAGTTCAAATATAAACACTTTATGGCATTCTTATTTCGAGACATCTAATTAAACAAAGGATGCTCCTCTACCTTTTTTATGGATCGGGACGTGACTCTATGTTAATGGTATGTAAGCGTGCATGACGGGTTCTTTTTTCTTTTCTTTTTTTTTTTTAAATTCACTAACAGGTAAGGTTTCCTTCTGACATTATTTTCCTAATGAAACTTTCCCCGCCTACTCATATTTCGTACCCATTTAACACGACTATGTTTGTAGTTATGACTTATTAAATATTGCTGTATGGATAGTTTTGTAGTATTTTTGTGTAATCAGGTCGACAGTATGTTTCTTACTTTCACACACACTATCTCCTTCCCTTGCTTTCAGTTCAATGTAACTGCTGTTTTACTTTCGTTAAACTGTTTCCTAACAGACCCTGTTCAAACAACTGTCGTTATATCTACTCTGTGTAGTAGTAATGGTCAATCTCTTGAGGGTCAGGGATGATTGTCCATCAGATTCTACTTCTGTGGGACCCGCATGTGACTATGTAGGCCAATGCGGGATCCACAAGTCCGGTCGCAGACCGGGCATTTGTTGTATCGCGGGAGAAGAGGCGCCGTGTTAGTCTCTTTGCGTTGCTTTCTGTTCTCACGCTTATCGTTAAGATGTTCGGTTCGTGCTGTGCCAAAGTGTTGGGCTCCATCATAGGTGATCCGTCCCCACTTGTGCCAGTTATTCGTCAACGATTCCCACTCGTACACATTGATGTCACACTTTTTTTCAAATTTCCTTTAAGTACGTCTTTGAACTGTTTGCTTCTCGCGTACGCTTTTCTTTATTCGACTGGGAGTAAAACAATTGTTTAGACAACCGATGGTCTGGAATTTGAACGATATGGCCATCCCATCCGAGCTAGTATCGCGTAATCATGGTTTCACTGCAAGAGATATTGGCTAGTTCGAGTATGCGACATTCTTCCGTCTGTTCTGTTACTTGATGGCACATTTTAGCGGGTGTTGGGTCTCCTCATTAATATCTGTTCTGCGATAGGTGACTACCCAGATATTGGAAGTGTTCCACATTTTCCACCATCTGTCCAAGTACCCGAATGACTAGATCAGGTTCCTGCTTGTTGATGCAGGACCTGTCTTATGTTGAGAGTTAGACCAATGCTCCCATATGCTTCAGTGAAAATGTCGGTAATTGTCTGTAGTTCTTCTGCGAAGTCACACTAACTGTGGTATCATTTACGTGCTGAAGTTAAATTACTGATGTAGTTGTGGTCATTGTTCTGGCGCAGAGTCTGCCAGGGTTGGATAACTTGCAATTTGTGCGCTATGAGATCTGGACTTTATGTGGGTGTTTTCTCAGTGAGCTCGAGCATAGGCGAGAGGAGGAGTAGTAGTTTGTCATCCACATTCTTACTCTTCGCCACATGTATTGTTTTATTTTCGTGCTTTATCTAGTTTGAAATATGTTTTCAATGCGATCTTGTGTTTATAATAGCTACTGTGAGGATGAGATATTCTACTCACTCTGCAAGTTTGGCTATACACAAAATCATGTTAGGTGAATTGTTGACAAGAGTTTTTTTTGTTTGTTTTGTCTCTGGATTATAGTATTTTCAGTAGCTGCAAACAATATATTGAGGTTGAATTACCGAAATAATTTAGTTGAATATTCTTATCTGAATAAATTGTCATCACTTTGGAAACTTAAAGGTAGGTTTCTCACTTTAAAAAAATGACATTTATACAATAATTAGAACCGCTTGAAATTCTTGTTGGTAAAACCAGAACTCTTTTTTTTTTCTCTCTCGTACCTCTTCGTCAGCTACTGTCATAAGTTCTTTATAGCTATACTCTCTTAAAATGGTCTTAGCGCTTCATGTTGGGAAGTTGCTAACTCTTATAAATGGTGTGTGTGCAAATTGCGGCACAACATATCTATAAAGAATAAATTAACATATAACAATTCAAACTTAACGTAACTGTATAAAACCTGCGCTCTCTCTCTCACATGTACATTTATCCTCATCTTGTGAAGAAAAAAAAATAGAGATTGTTTTAGAGCTTGTACAGTTTCGCATCTCCCCTGAAAATTAATAATTGTCTTTGGTTTCTTCAATTGCAATTTTGTTGAACTTATTTTCCTTCTATTGTTGTCTTTCTCTTATACAAACACAATTACAACATTTTATTATGCGGCAAATGAAAAAAATTATTATTTTCATCATCACTGTCAAATCGCGGAAGACTGGGTGCTTGGATTTGCGTGTGCACATTGCTGGATGTAACGCCTGTCATTTCCAAGTTTTCATTTGACTGCAGTTAGAGGCCTCGTAGAATAAAAGCATTATATTGTTTTGTTTATATTTTCTGCCGAGATATGAAGGCGTTGCTGGTGAAATGTCAATCGTCCCAAACAACTGTACAACAACAGTATGGCGAATGTAAATATAATAATTGACTTTAATTCAGCAATAAGTATTTAGCATGTATCAAAGCATATAAAGTCCAGATAAGACTTCTGTTTAGGGTGATCAGTTCGGATTTTGTTTAACTTCGTCCGTGGAATATGACCATATTTGTTTGTTTCCACTGTATAACGTTATCAGTGAAAACACTAATAATGATGTTATTGAATGGATAAATACAAACATGGATTATTAAGTACCTAGAAGTATTAATTTGTGGGTGTTTAAATAGAAAAGCTTTGGAGAGTATGGATAACGAAAACAATTTCATATTTAGACTGACTGCCTTCATAGACTGGAATGAAATGAACATAAAAGCTACTGTCATGTTCATTTTCCCCCATTCTATGAAGGCAATTATCTACACTTTTAATACCCATTTAATTTTAACGCCCCCTCCCCCCCCCATATTGTTATGTGTGTGTTGGGTCTCCAATACATTTCTCTCTATTCATCTTGATTTTGCTTCATCTCGTTGGTGAGACCCAATGCTTTTATATCTGGTCTCACCTCATGGACAAGCTTCCTTTGGTCTAGCTCTACTACTGTCGAAACACGATGCCATTTTCACCCAGTTACAATGTTATGTGACTATACCAGCATAGTCTCTCCCAGACGCTTTTATCTAAATATTGAACTTAGCTTTCCCATAAATTAGCCCATGCTCATTCCTCACCAGTTCCTGCAGATCTTCCACATTCATCGCTCAATATACTTAACAAACCCATCTTTTACAGTCAGTATATCTGAAAACATTATTTGCATAATGTCTGTGTTCTTCTCATAAATATGTATATGATTATATAATGAGGTCTCCAATATTGACGTTGTATAGTTATTATTGATGTTACACTTCTCATTTTCCCCACCTGTTGGTTGGATATGGCATGTCAATTTTAGAGACAATATGTCTGGACAACAAACAAACCAGCAATTAAAAATATCTCGTGCTACTTTTGAAAAGAGTAAAAATGTAGAGAATGTATGTAGGGAAATTGGATAAAAGAGTTAGTAAATATAGGTTGAGGGAATTAAATAGTTATTGGTCTTGTTTTTAACATATTGAAATTGGGGGTACGTTTTTGGTAATTTTACAGATCTGTATAATTGGTATAGACCATAGCAAATTGAAGATAGATTGATATGAGAAATCCTCATATATTTAACTTGCTTTTTCTTTTAACTTTTTTTTTCGCAAACTGGTTTTATTAAACTAACATTCTCAACGTGGACTCTTTAATTGTGATTCTAAATTGATTTTTTTTGTGGTGACTGTGTTGAAATCTTAACCAAAATATAATTTTGACTGGTTGACTGGCTATTCGTCAAAGTTTTTAAAGTAATATTTAAACGTTTGTGTAAATTTATTGATAAGCTAATAATAAGCTCGTGTTAGTGGGGCTAATTGTGTTATAACTATATGGCTTTTAAAAATTAATAATTCTCTTATGGTCATTAAAGTCAAAAAGCTAAAATAAATTAAACTTGAAACTTAAACAGAAGATCGTTTGAAAACCTTTCTAATAGTCCTCTTTCCTTTATATTAAAAAAGAAACTAAAGGTACAATTGTGTTTATAAATTTTTTACCAGGCAATGAAGGACATTTAACTGTAAATCATCCTCTCATTTTTGATGAAGTAACAATTTGGTGACTGGAATTTCATATGGAGATAATTATAATTAACATCTATTTAAGTAACTTCAATACATTTTCTTTTACCTAGGTACAAGAACATTTCTTGTAGAGGAGGGGTTTAATCAGTTGAATTGAGCCCTGAATACTATTATTTATGTTACCAGTACCTAGAAAGATGAGAGGCAAAACTAACTGGCTGAATTTGAACTCGGAACATAGAGGGACAATACTAAATAAGGTAGTCTTGCATGCTACTATTTCTGCCATCTTCACCACTCTAGATAATTTATATATATTTAATAATACCTTGAAGAGTATATGATAGGTGATTAATTTAGGCCAATGCATAGAAATGATTCTAGGACCTCTTAAGACTCATAGTGACAGTGTATAGGAAAGGAGTAAGCAGTCAGTTGTATAAACAATGTAAACACCTGGATACTAGGCAGTATGTTCTACCTGAGTCTTGAGACTATGAACAGCTGCAGTGATTTGCTTAGAGTTCAAATATGTTATTTGATTGAACAAATCAGTGAAGATGCAGTGAGCATTGTTAGTGACAAGAGATCATAACAGTTACAAGAAAGAGAACTATTTTTAATGCCAACAAAATATAGCTGTGAGATTCTCATTTGCTGGAAATGTGTCAAACTTGAAAATAAACCTTCAAATGATAGAGGTAAATTAAGTGTGTTAACAGATGTCTAATGTAAATTAGAGAAAGACTGAACTCAAGCAATGAATGGAAGAATATGGTTTGACAGAAAAAAATTGAAATGGTGTGTGCATGTGAGGATAATAATAATGCTCTTTTATTGCCACAAGCGCAACAGATCGGGGCTCAGGTTACAAAATATGTTGGGACATGGTATACAAAATATGGTAATATCCCAAAAGGAGGACTGCCATCTAGGTTCAATCAATGAACCCCACTGATTCAGGATTATTCTGAATACCATGGGTACATGCCCTTTCTCAGTTTTCATTCCCCAGCCTACAAGTGCAGATTATGAACCATTCACTGGAGCCATGCTCGCCACTCTCACCCTAGCTTCCTCACCACTAGCCCTAACGGGGAAGTTCCACCAGCCACGTTGCTCAACTGGTAAAGGACTGTGAGTACCTGACAACATTCCAGATGCTGGGTGCCCAATCTTGGTCTTTGCTTAACCCAAAACAACAGCTCTGTCAAAGATACAGCATGCTTGACAAAGGGCAACCACACCTACTCACTGTCCATGAATCTCTGTAGATTCCACAGTCTCGGTGCATGTGCATATCTGTGCATCATCAGCTATAGCATCCCGAGCCCTCTGCACAGAGGGTGTTGGCAGCAGATGGACTGCCTGACTAGAGGAACACATTCATTCCACAAGAAGCAGATGTTCCTGATCAAACAAAAACTGGAGCAAGGCACAATGGTCAGGCAGTGATATATGATAGAGGCAATGTACACATTTACCATTCTGACCAACCTTTCAGATATAGCTTCCTCTCAGCCCATTTCTTGGGGAGACTGGCCACTCTCTTCATAACCTCAACCTAGTTCCTATTCACCTGGATGTCCAAACCAAACCCCAAACAACTTAACT
>JAYRBU010001325.1:13038993-13049022 GCA_036023795.1 Vulcanoctopus hydrothermalis
AAGAAGTAATGTGAGAAAGTGTGATGGATAGCAATGAAGATGAGTGATGGTAAGTGTGGAAGTGATGGATGACAATAATGAGTGATAGGGGAGTGAATAATGGGGGAAGAGAGAGTAAGTGGGGGATTGAATATGGACAGATCCAATGTGATGCTGTCCCTTGTAACACAGGCATCGTCATGTAAGAGAGACAAAGTGATAGTAGTGAGGTACATTGATAGGAGAGGAGGTGAGTGATAGATGAGGGAGTAATAGAGAGAGAGAGAAGAGAGCAGTATGTGGAGACTTAATATGAACATAATGGTTGGGAGAGACCCAAATGTAGATATACATCCCAATCTCCACCACTATCATTTTACGTCTGTTTTTCCATGCTTTCATGGGTTGGGCAGGTCTACTCTAGCACAGCACTTTGCCACAAGTTGCAGTTCTTTGCCATCTCTTTTGTGAGGTTCAGCCTCTTGAAATCAGTCTTCACCACTTTGGCCTCCCTCTTCCACAGGTTCATCTACTTTGAACACTTGGCACTTCTTTATGCAACTGGCATCCTCCTTACACATCACAAGCCCATACCAGCATAGTTTTCTCTCTTCACACTACATCTGATTCCTCTTATATCCAGTTTTTCTCTCAGCTCATTTGTGTTCCATCATTCATGCGCACTAACATTACACATCCAGTGGTCCATGCTCGCTTCATTTCTTTTCATCCTTTGGAAATCCTCCACATTCAAGGCCCATGTCTTACTATCATGTGGTATCGCACTTCATTCACAAGCATTGTACAATCTGCCCTTCACTCTGAAAGTGAAACCCTTTGTTGCCAGCAGAAGTAATAGCTCCCTGAACTTTTTCCACCCCGTTCTTACTCTGGTAACTATACTTTCGGAACAGCCACCTCCACAGCTAATTAGGTAACACAGGCTATCAACTACTTTTAGGGAGTCTTCCGAACATTTGAAAGAATTTATTTCACTGGTGCTTTTACTACCAACTATATCTGTGCATCTGATATATACAAAGTCTTCCTTCGTTGTCAGCCTGCCTGTGTTTCCACTATACCTCTTGTGCACCCATAGTTTACATTTGGGTCACCATATGGAATTCCTCTCTACTACTTTACTGCCACTTTCCAGATGGCAGTAGAGTCCTGTCTTCTTTCTTACTAACTAAAACTTTAGTCTTTGCTAAGTTTACTTTGAGGCCTCTTGATTCTAGATTTGGCTTCCAAGTTTGGAATTTTTTCTCTAAATCCTCGACAGATTCAGCTATGAGAAATAGGTCATCAGCATACAGGAGTTTCCACGGACAGCTGATCTTAAACTCCTCTGTTATTGCCTGGAGTACTATAATAAACACTAGGGCCCTGAGAACCAAGCCCTGATGAACACCTACTTGCATTCTAAATTCCTCTGAACTCATTGCTAACTCACACCTTGCTGACAGCATCTCTGTACATGGCTTGCATGGCTTTCACAAGCCATTCATCTACACCTAATTTTTTTAGCGACCACCTGATTGCAGAGCATTGTACCCTATCAAAGGCCTTCTCTAGGTCAATGTGTGCTAAGCATAGGGCCTTGCAACGATACTGCTATGCCAGTCATTTGGTATGACACCTCCCAGTACTACATGATTCAGTATGCAAGTGAGTAGCACATGTCCTACTTTGCCAGATATTTACAACATCTCAGCAACTACTCCTGATGGTGCTCCTGCTTTCCCTGCCTTCCTATCTTTAATTGCCCTTTAAACCATATAGCTAAGAAGCTGTAATTTCTCCAATCATTCCCACTCCTACTCCAACCCCTATCTTGACAATGCATAACTGCCAGAGAGCTTCTCTGTGGTTGCCTGTATGATCCTGATGAAAGTGCTGGTGGCACAATAAAATGCATCCAATTCATGTTGTACAGTAGTTGACCATAGGAAGGGCATCCAGCCAATATATGTATGTATGTATATTTACATCAACTGACATTAAGTGAACAATAGCTGTGCGTCACTTTAATGTTGAGTGATTAGCTGTCAAATAGATATCTGGAAGTTTAAAAAACACACACAATAACTCTAGTAATTTAAATGTAGACATTTCTTAATTAAAAAATAAAATACGCCACATATACACCATGCACACGTGCGTATACACATAAATATGAAAGAAAATGAAGAGTCAAAAATGGACTCTGGTAGCATTGCCTTGTACAGTGGCTAGTGAGACTCTTTCATGGAGCCATGTACCTTCTCACCATTCCCCAGTTGTCTCAATAAATTTGAAACTAAAGTCACATTAAAATGATTCTGTTAAAGGGCTGCAAACACCAGTGCTTTCAATAGAAATAATATAATTAGTAGATAACACTGAGTATTTAGAAATCTTTATTTGTTCTGCTGATAAAGTAGCCGGAACTGCAATAACAGCACAATTAACTCTTAACGTTCTGTACGACACGGTTCCACATGGTACTGCATCATCAAATTGATATCAATCATTGAACTATAATATGGTGAAAGTGAACTATTTTTGTGTGAAAATGCCCCAAGCACCTGTATTTCTTACCTATACATTTCATAATAAGTAAGCTGCAATAAACTCTATTTTTAGGCATTTTCTGCTCAATCATTACAAGACTTTAGGAAGTTTTCAACAGGATGTTAAGAGTTAAGAACATGACTTGTGGAAAAAGAATCCACCACAGTATCCTCTACTCCAAGGACATAAAGTCATACCATTTGGTCTTTTACCATCAGTACAATACAAACTGATTAGTTCCAGAACAGATGGGATATTGATTGAATCAAATGCCTGCTTCATTATCCTGTTGATCTCTGTATGTCTCAGAAACCTACTGGCATTTAAGTAACAGGAAAGTCCATGTAATCCAAGCTGCCCATGGACCTTCTATGACGACAACAGTTGTGTGGAGCAGAAATATTTGCACCCATTTTCATTGCCATTGCTATTCGTAATTCATTGCCACTTAGTAATATGCTAATGTTTGAAATTGACGGTGTTCATCTATGCAGCTGAATGTTTGCCCTGCATGGCTAATATATAGGCTTGAGTCACTTGGTTGTAATTCATTAACAAATCATCAAATTTAGATCTTCTCAAAACAGTATACCATCCTCATTGCTTTGCCTTATTTGAAGGCTCTATGTTCAAATTTGTCCACTCTGTTAAAGCTACCTCCTTCTCCTTGAAGGAATTAGAATTCTTCTTAACACAGGAGAATTTGTGGTTTGCTAGGGGCATGGGAGGATACCAAGAAACAAGGCAATGAAAGGTCTACAGCTGCAGAAATCCAAAACACTGTTACAGAAGGTCAAAGAGGTTTGTGTCCAGACAAGATCATTTGACAAATCAACATTACATGTTATTTCTAGTTTTTGTTTCACAAGTAGGTCAAAATCAGTTAAAAGATAACAAATTTAAAAGTAGGCCTGTTTCTTAAAAGATCAATTTGGTATCAATAGACAATTTTTAAGAATAAAAAAAAGTTTGATGCGGTTCTATGTCATCAATATTATTAAGAAGAGTACGCAGATTTATATCTAGGTCGAGAAAGTAATTGTAATGCAAGGGTTGGTTAATGGTGCTCTGAGGGACAGTGATTGATGAAAGCTGATTCCTGAATATTATGTTTTTGTGCTTATCTAAATCGTGGTTATCAACAAGAAGTTCACATTTGGTGTTATTCACCTATAGTCTGAGACTATGTAGTTCCTTCTGTGATGGTTGAGGGGTTTCTCTTGAGTTCACTTTGCAGCAGGACTTTTATCTTAGTAGATAATGAGCAGGCCTATGATCAAAAGCATTCCAGCCATGAGCATCTCATCTTTCTCCTATATGCAGGGAACCTGAGACCCATCATGTCATTTTTCTAAGACGGTAGGGTGTAATTTAAGAGAGATTTGGCTGCTATTTCTAGTATGTTGAGTGATTGCTTAGAGGCTCCCACGATGGTTTCAGTTGGCAGATGTTGCTTGTAGTGTGTTCTGGGTTCCTTTTGAGTTCTCTTGATTCTTCTTAGCATTAACACTTTCAGCTATCAGCATATGGTGGTTGTAAGCAGAGTTGTGGAGTTGAGCAGTTAGTCAGTAAAAGTGTACCGACTCTGATTAAATGTAAAATTGTAATATAATGTATTCAAATTTCCAATTCATAGATGAGATAGGAGCAATTGTCTTTCTAAGAACAAGATGTTAGTAAATTTTTGATTTAATACCTGTTCTATAGATACAATGTTTCTTTAATAAATTTTGTAGGGATAGCCTTTTCAATTTTTTACAATATAAATTGTAATTCATTTAATGTAATCTTTCATGTTACATTCACTTAAATTTTATATTCAAACAATGTTTTAATCTTGTATCTAAATGAGTGTATATATTTCTTTTAAAATGCTCATTTCTTAAACTGCTTTAGGTTTTAACTTTGATGTACTTTAGATTTTTGGACTGGTAAACAAAGATGTTCCTTATTTTCTTTTATAGTATTTTTATAGTTTATTTCTTTTATATCGTTTTACTTTATAGCCTTTTGATAAAAACAGCCTCATTTTTTTAAAATTTTGTAACTTTATCTTATGCTTAGTTGCTTGTAACTTCTTTAATAGATAATATAAAAAAGCCACTATAGTATAGCTATAGCAGTTAAACCCAAACATTAACCGGTTAGAGTGCTAAAAAGTAACCTGATGTTGTGCGCTTTCATTTGATATAAAATATATATGATTAGTTTAATTTCAAATAGAGGAGTTGATGTCGGTGGTACCATAAATTGAGGAGTCAGTCAAAAGTTTTGTGTACTGACGCCACAGCCCTGTAATTTCAGAAATGATAATTTCCAAATTTGTTATTTCTCTAAATTTGGTCACATTCATGAACCCGGACCTTTTGAAATATGCATATTTACTTGATTTTGAGATAAGGTAGAATTTCCGAAATTTCTCTAATCTTGCACATTTAAATCAGCCAGGGCAAGCTTTATTTCTTTATTTAGATCCATCTACATATTTAAGAATTGATAATTTCCAACTTTGTTGTTACTTCAAATTTGGGATTTTTCATGACCCTTGACCTGTTGAAATATGCACATTCTCTTGATTTTGAGATAGTGTAGAATTTCTGAAATTTCTCTAGTCTCACTCATTTAAATCAGCCAGGGCAAGCTTTATTTCTTTATTTAGGTCCATATTTTCATCATCATTATCATCATCATCTTACATCCGCTTTCCATGCTAGCATCGGTTGGACGGGTGATTTCAGTCCGAGTCAGTCATTATTCGGAGTCACCACTCTCCTATACGGGTCTGGGGACCACATCTCACTCATATATTTCATTTGGCTTTGTTTCTACGGCTGGATACCCTTCCTAACACCAACCATTTTATAGAGTGTTCTGGGTGCATTTTATTGTGGCACCAACACAAAAAAGGTTACCATGTCCATGATACAACTAAAGAGTCTTCTCTGCCCTACGTTATCTCCTTTCGATAACCACTTTACAGAGTGTACAGGGTATCGTGGCACCAACACTAGAAAGGTTGTCATGTCCATGACATGACTAAAGAGTCCTATCTACCCTATGTTGTCTCCATTCGATTGCCAACCCCCGTTATAGAGTGCACTGGGTGCATTTTATTATAGCACCAGCACTAGAGAGGATGCCTTGTCTCCTGCAGGCTAAACAGTCCTCTCTATTCTACCTGCTCTTTGTTCTTTGAGGGCAAACATTACCGGAGAGCGTGAATAGGAAGTGGATGAGTTATGTGTGTTACAGGGTAAATGGAAAAATTGATGTAACCCCCTCTGTGTTTAACTTCATGTCAAGCAGACATATGATCAAAGTCAGTTCAACTGTGACCATCCTGTCTTTTTAAGGGTATCTAGGACTACATTATCTAATGTGTTTTTCTCTTTTTTAAGATGGTTGAGTGTGATTTGAGGTTAGATTTGAGTGACTGTGTAGAGGTGCCTTCATTGGTACATCCCTATGTGTAGCTTGACATAGAGAAGCCATATTCACACATTTTATTTCTTCATGGTGCTATTACCTATATCAATATTTACTTTTAGTGTTTGCTTTTATCATAGCATTGTTAAGTGATTTTGTTGTTAAGTATAAGGCACTCAATGAAAAAACTGAAGTTCTTGAATCACAGTTATGGTTGTAATGTCATGTGTAAAAGGAGAGGAAACAAAGAAATAGAAATCCAAAATCTGGAAAGAAGGATTGCACATGATTACACTTGAAAAACATCACATTGGATATTTATAGTAACTGGTTCAGAACATCATAGCTATGTCTTAACCAGCTACTATAAAATGTTCAATCTGATGCTATGTTTATAAAAGGAATATGTATTTTAATTGCAGTTATTTTAGTATTTATTAATGAGGAAAGATAATATAGTAGTGAAAATAGATGGAAGGAAGGGTAGGTGATATTTCAGATGGTCATAGTGGTACTAGTTTTATACTCTCTTCATGAATTTATTTTTCTGAAGGGACAATATTAACCCTTTTGATACCAACCTGCCTGAAACCACCCATGATTTGATGATACAAACCATTTGTTTAAAAGTGTTCATATTTAAATTTAAACCTTCCATTATAATTTTATGTAAGAACCTTTTGTTAAGTTATGTTCTGAACACCAACTTAATAACAAGAAAGTTAGTTATTTTACTATATCCCTCCAAATTCTTGATTATTTTCGAAATTAATTGAAAATCATAGGCAGTTATTTCATTAGAAATATGGTAACGAAAAGGTTAAAAAAAAATTTCCAGCCACTTGTTAGATGTCATAAAATGATATAAGGTGTAATGAATATATTTTATATACTTTATATCATTTATAATACAATGCTAATAATAACAGGTGGCCATAAATAATTTATATTAGGTATAATCATTTTACTTATTATGCTTCATACTATTTACAGATATATAGGTGCAGGCATGGCTGTGGTTAAGAAGTTCACTTCGCATGATTCTGGGTTTTGTCTCACTGCATGGCACCTTCGGCAAGTGTCATCTACTATAGTCTTGTGTTGACCAATGCCTTGTGAATGGAAACTGTTTGCAAGCAGGAACTGTGTGGAAGCCCATTGTGTATGTATATATATATATATATGTACATACATACATATGTGTGTGTATTCATATGTGTATATGTGTGAGACGTGGTCCCTCGACCCGCCTAGGAGAGTGGTAACTCCATACACAACCAACGCAGGCTGAAATCACCCGTCCAACCCATGCCAGCATGAAAAGTGGCTGTTAAATTATGATGATATACACTCACACACACATATATACATTTATGTACACATATACATGTGTATGTCTGTGTTTACGTTTACACTATTCTAAAAACTGGTGTTGTTATGTTGTATCCCTTTTTCCCTGTAACTTAGTGGTTTGACAAATAGAGATCAATAAGATAAGTTCCAAACTGAAATATATGGGGGTTGATATGATCAACTAAACTCTTGATGGTGCCACAGCATGGCCACAATAAAAGAATGAGTTTGTCTCACACATCAAATTCTTTTGTAGTAAAATAAGATAGTCTTCATTATCTTTCATGTGTTTGCTGCAATCACTAAAATACGTAATGGTAATGTACTGTAATACATTTAAATGAATATAAATCTACAAAACCTGAACTTGTACTTAGAGAAATTTGTATTACTGAAGATAATATTGGTAGAAAATTGTATGCCAGCTTCTAACTTTGAGAAGTAAGTTGGCTAATAATGAAAGAGTTGGCTGGGTTTTTACTCTTTTAAACAAATTTGGAAGATTTTACTTTCTTGTTTTTATTTGTTTATTGTTATATATGTGATTTCATATTTTGTTTTATCTATTTCAGTTAGACACTTAAATAGTTCTGGTTATTTTGTTTTCTTTACTCTCATTTAACAACCTTTTTTCAACCAAATTTTACTATTTCTATTTGCCTAATTCACAAGAGTTTCCAATTAACAATCTATTAGGCAATGTTTTTGTTTTCTGTCCAGTTTTATCTAAATGTAAGTCTAAATTCATTGTTTAACATAGTTATCCTTCACTATTTATACAGAAAAAAAATCTTTCTTTTAGTTTCTATGTGACAGTCAATTTTAAGGAAACATTTTTTTCAATTTTGATACCCCTTTCTTGTCAAGTCTGGCATCCTACCCAACCTAATTGTTTAGTTATCTGCTGCTGCTACTACCACTACCCAGATTCTCTATTAATCTTTATTGTTTTGTCCTAACTATTGTATATTTGAATTATTACTCTTTTCACAAACAATATTTGTAAAGTCTTACTGTGGAACCAAAGTTACTAATCTTATCCTAGCTAGTTCCTCTTCAGTTTATATAAATTTGTCATTGTTTATGTTGTCAATCAATTTCATTGCTGTTAAGATAGATAACCTAACTGTATGTTTTAGAGATTCTAGTTATGTGCCTCATGCATTCAATTAATCCAAGTTTTAGATAATCCCTTCAAGGTTTATAAAATACATATCAGTAATGTTCTGGTCAAGTCAGTCATCTATAACTATTCTTCCTTAAGAGTTTTGTGCTCCAAGAAAGAAGTTGTTTTACATTTTTCTTTAGTAATTTCAAATGAAAAATTTGGAGGTGGGGACGAGATAAAATCTAATGTTTCTCACCTTGACTCTCTAGTTGAAACAATGAAAGGTAAAAAGAATCTGGATTAGGTGAAACTTTTACTAAAAAAAAACAGTGTTATCTGGTTGTCTACACTATACTGGTTTCTTGCATGATTAGTTGTCCCTCTCACAATCATGCGATGATTGATTGCTGGAACACACTGAGGGATCTGAAAGTAGATGTAGGATTTTCTGAGATGAAAAAAAATAAAAGATTTTTATTGCAAATAAAACAGAATTATTACTGCCAAAATTTAAATTTTTTATTTTTTATTTTTTTCTTCAAATATTGTTTGTTAATATTGATTTGATTTGATTTTGTTAAGCTGGAAATAATATATGACTAAAAGATATATTTGAAATTTGTCAATAAGTCGATTTGCTCCTTAGTATTTTGACATGAATTAGTTAATGCGACACATTAATGGGAAATTAATCGTGTTATATTTGTTGCTTACAGTGAAAAATATTTCATAGAACCCTAGCAAAATAAAGTGGTGAGGTTGGCTGATACGAACAAATCAGTAACAGCCCCAAAGGAGCTTGTGACGAAAATACAATCTAAAACTTTCTGCTTCATCAGATAGTACTGATTAAAGATTCTCCTAAATAGACGTACAACATAAATTATGGCTACTTTTAATACAATACTAAGATTGCTACGAGATACTGTTTATTAGATGCATTGCTGTAAAATTGTCTAGATCTAATTTCATATCTATTTCTTGTCTTATTTATGTACGTCAGATCCCATTAGAAGGCCACTTTGAGCAATATTGCACGAAATTCATTCATGAAGAAAATCACTACACACTTCTTATTTTTGAAGTTCAGCCTGAAGATGCTGGAACTTATGCTTGTGTTAGCATTAACACAAATGGAAAGTCAACATGTACTGCTAAACTGATTGTTGATGGTATGTAAACATTTTATTACAAGGATAACAACAATAAAATGTTTATTTTGTACAATACACCTGACCGAAACAATATGATTATATAGTTTTCTAGATTCAACATAAATATAATTCCAGTTGGGCTAATCTATAGTTATGGGAATTTGTTTTGGGAATTGAAGATAAACAGTGCTTCAGATATTTCGTATGATTATGAGTTATCAGACAAGAATATAAGTTAAATACAAAAGAGAAAAGAAGACTATACAAGAGAAATAAAAATAAAGGAAGCACAGAATAGAAAGAAAAGATAGTATTTAGTTTGATTAAATGCATGTATTACGAATAGGAAATTTTAAATAGTTTGATTTGGCAGAAGTAGAGAATAATGTATGCGGAGACTTTTGATGAAATACTTTTATGGAACATTATTTTCGTTATTCTCTTTATTTATATATA
>JAYRBU010001325.1:13059982-13070173 GCA_036023795.1 Vulcanoctopus hydrothermalis
CACCCGTCCAACCCATGCCAGCATGGAAAACGGACGTAAAACGATGATGATGATGATATATATATATATATATATATTGTTTGTATGTATATATTTGTGTCTACTTTTCACTGCCTTCCAGTTGAACACCCAAAGCTGAAACATTTTCTTCAGATGCATGATATTATTATCTGAATTAAGATGAACTGTGTCATGACATCTTAAACTTTAAATGTTGCACACGGGGAACCATGTCTACAGATGTTACACTGTCTCTACATAACGTTTTCTAACCTAACAAGCTGTAATGAATAATTGACTCAGTATCAAATGAAATAAATAATCTTCAATATGTGTATTTCATTAAAGCACACCCACACACACACTCCACTGAACCTCGCTGATGATATATTTCCGCCACCTAAATTTATGAAATGCATTTGCCTCTGAATTTTACACTTCCACCTGTCTCTCATGCCTCTGAATTAAACACTTTCCTGAATTTGATCACTTTGAAACGTCCTTCTTATCCATATGTTCTTTCTAACAACAACTGCAACAAACTGAATAATAACTGTATAAACTTCACCTTGGGTTATCTATTCCCTGTTTTAGTTAGATATGGTTTTGGTTATTGCTTATTTTACTCAAGCAAGTGAATAAAAAATATATGTTCTAAAATCATTACCCAATGAGAGTTGTGTTTAAACACTCAACAACATACACACACACACACACCATACACCCCCCCCCACACACACACTAAAATATTTTGAAATAGCTGTTTATATATTATTACAGTGATACATATTTGGAAACTTGACAAAGATGTCTTTAACAAAGTGCCACAGTTATTTATTGTTTTGGGGATTTTTTTTTTCAGAAAAACAAAAGTTTGTGCCAATACCAGATGAAACTGATTCTGTTACTATAAAAATGATTGAAAAAGAAGAAAAGACCATTACAACAGTAACCAGAGAAATCAGACCTATTTTTGTTGAGCCTATTCAACCAGAGGTATTTGTTCGAGAAAGAGGAATTGCAAGGTACATTTTCACTAAACCTCTACTCTTGTCATTATAATATTGTAATTGCAATTTGTTACAGTCTGCATTTTAATTCCATGTAACAATCTAGAATTTGGACGAACAAGCTAATATTTTATACTCTTTCATTATTAGTTGCAATGCTTTCATTCTTTTCTCATAAGTGTAAAATATTTTGGAGTAAACTCCGAAATATTTTACTTTTAGGAGTAAAGAATGAAAGCATTTCAACTAATAATATCATAAACTCATCCCTATCTTGGTATGATCTTTATTCTTTTTCTGATTTCTAATAATCTTTCTAATGTATTATTTTAATGCTTAAATACAATGTTAATATTTGAGGGCTCAGATCTCATGTCCTATTTATTTACATTAATTATGAAATAAACATAGCTGATGTTTCAGGTTATGTAAACCAGTGATGTTTAGACTCAAAAATGAAAATATTCAAACCCAATTTCTTTCATATTGTAAAATTAATTTATGGTTTTAAAATCATGAAATAATACTGTATTGTCATAAATGTTATTCATGAATCCAGCTATTTAAACTGTATTTGTTTCCAGTGTTAGTATTCATTTTAAATAGTGTCATTTTCATAATTTAACCTCATTTTATACAAATCCATTGATAAAACAGTTTTTGTTAATTCTTTCCAATTGTATATATCTATATGATATATAGCCTCTTCAAAAGATTTCATTATTTTACCTTACAGACTTGAATGTTCAGTAGATGCTCATCCTCCTCCTCTAATTACCTGGTATATAAATGGCATGGAAATCAAGCCATCACCACATTACGAAATCTTTTATGAATCTGGTAAAAGCCTGCTAATCATTATCGACGTTAGACCAGAAGATACTGGTGAATATACTTGCAGAGCAGTTTCAGAATTAGGAGAAGCTGTGTGCAGTACTACCTTATATGTCCAAGGTAATATATGTCTTTTTATATCATCAAAGACTATTTCTTAATATTTAATGTAAAACCCGTCTTTACCAGTGCCCTTAAAATATTGAAAGATAATTGAATTTTGCAATTGAATAAATATGTAAAATATTTTTTTGAATGCAATCATTATAGAAAAAAAAAATGTTTAGCTATACCTAATGTTATATTTCTTATTTTACAGAACCTGCTGCAGAAATGTCACCACCACCCGAAATCGAAGCTGAAGCTCCTGCAGAGGAGTTTTTGCCACCAAACTTCACAAAGGACTTAGAAACAATGGATGTGGTTGATGGACAAGAAATAAGAATGATATGCAAAGTTGTTGGCCAGCCAGTTCCTCATATTTCTTGGTTCCACAATGGAACTAATATTGATAATAATGATGAATATGTAATTAAATATAACCCAGAGACTGGAGATATTTGTCTCCATATTGTGGAATCTCTCCCAGAAGATCAAGGAGATTATGTTTGCATGGCCATCAATCAATATGGACAGGCAGCTACATCTGCTCGACTTACAGTTCATGAACCAAATAAAGAAGAAGTCATTATTCCTGTTAAAACAAAAGACCAGAAAGCCAAACCTGCTGCTATTCCACCTGAATTTGTTGAAACTTTGCAACCACAAACTGTTCAAGATGGTACTCAAGTCACATTGACTTGTAGAATGAATGCTTATCCTGAACCCAAAATTACTTGGTATAAAGATTCAATTGAGATTATACCAAATACTGATTTCCAGATAACCTTTGAAATTGGAACTGGTAGATGCAGGTTGATTATTACTGAAGTCTATCCAGAAGATGCTGGGGAATATACTTGCCATGCCAGAAACATTTATGGGGAGTCTATAACTTCTACAACTGTTATTGTTGAAAGTAAGTAGTATTAAATATCATTAATTTGTTTTATGGGATATATTTTATATTCTGATTTCATTGAATATTGATTTGATTGTATTATGATAAAAACAATAATGCTAAAAGTAACAAGAATAATAATCATATCATGAGACAAAAATTGAATTAAATTTAAGTATTTTGTATAAATTATTCTCTTTGGTATATAGTTTTCATATTTTTAAACCTAAAATCAACAAAATTGAGATCTGAACTTTTAAGAAAGTTAGTGGCTTTCTAATTCTTTAAAAATATACATACGAGTTATGTCCAAAAAGAAACTGACCTTTTTAACAAATCAAATTTATTGCTTTACTTACAATTTAATCAGACTTGTCTCCTTCAAAATAGTTCCCTTCACTGTTGATACACCACTCCCAATACTTTTCTAGTTTTGGAGTATGTCCTGGAATACCTTTTCAGGGGTAGTGTGCAGATCTTGTAGCAAATTTTGTTCAATCTCTTCTGTCTTCTGAAATCGGTGACCTTTCAAGGAAGATTTCAACTTTTGAAACAAAAAAGTCTGCAGGGACCAAATCCAGAGAGTAGGGTAGCTGGAGGAGTGAGAGTCATCTCGTACTTTGCTAAAACGTCATGGATAAAGAGTGACTTTTGAAGCAAATTTTGTTGCAACATGATGCATCTTCAATTTTTCTTTTAAAATCATGTGGTATGAACATTTACAGATGCCTACCTCTTCAGAAACTTCACAGACAACCAGGTGACGATTTTCCGAGATCACAGTACACACTTTCACAATGTGATCATCATCCGTTGTTGTGGAAGGTTATTCATATTTGGGATTGTCTTTGGGGAATATTCTTCCTGATTTGAAATGCTGGTACCACTTGTAAGATTGCATATGGTTCAAACAATCATCCCCATTGGCCTATTACAATATTAGAAAACTCTGTAAAAGTTTTTTCCAATTTGAAACAGAATTTCACATGATGCTCTTCCAAATCCTTCACCAAGTGCACTAAATATATGTTCACTCTAGCATGTGTAGATCGATGACTAAGTGACGTGGTATGATGTAGCTGTAATTAGACTGAATGTGAAGGTCACCCATACACAGCACTGTAGTCACAAACATGCTGTGCCAGCTGGTTGGCACACTGTTTTAAAAGTTCAGTTTTCTTTTTGGTTAGATCTTGTATTTCATAAGGTTTATTAATTTAAAGAGATCTTTAGAAATGGATAGTTAATATATCATAATGAATTTCACATTGGTACAAGGTTACAAATTTGAAGGGCAGTTCTATAGTTTTGAATCACATGCAGTACATAAATGGTAATTTTTTTTATTAACCCAAGAAGAATGAAAAGCAAAGCTCAATGGGATTTGGACTCAGAAAATAGGACCAAACTAAATACTGGAAGGCATCTAGTCTGGCACTCTACCATGACTCTTAAATTAATATATCATAATATTTACTGACATTTTTTTATTTATGACTTTGGACTATAAGGAGTTTTTATGACTTTAATATTAAAAAAATAACAAGGTGATCAAGTAGCAGTAATGGTAGAGTGACAGATTAAATACTTTACTGTATTTAAGTTCATCATATACTATTTGAATTCAAATCTTGATGGGGTTACCTCTGCCTTCAATCCAGCTGAGGTTTCTTTTTTACTTTCCCAGGCTAGAGGAAGGGGCAGTGCCCATGGCCTTCACAGGCCCTCCAAGACTGGAGAGAGAGAGAGAGAGATAGATAGATTGATGCTGTTAATGTTCTGGTTAATCTGTTGCAAGTCGACACCTGCAGGAAAGGCATAGGCAGGAAAGACATAGGCAGGAAGAGAATTCTAATGAGCTGGCTTTCTGGAGAGGAAGGACTGGGTGTAGTGGTTAGTGCGGGACCTGGTGAGTTGAACACAACATGGGTGATGAGAGGAGGAGAGACGAGTGAGTCGAGCAGGCCTGAGTGGAAGTGGTATGAGATGAGCTAGCTCCGAGGAGCAGAGGCCATTGTAGTAGTAGAAAAGGTAGAGAGAGGAGACAGCATGTATGTGAGCCAGGGCTGAAATATATCTGTGAGCAACTTTATGCCAATCAGTTGAGTAGCCTTTCTCTGGATGTGGTCTAAGATGTATGTGTGTACAGCAGCAGCACTGTCCCAGATGTTGGAGCAATACTTGATTGTGGGCATCACCTGCATTTTGTGGAGGGTCAGCAATTGTTGAGGGCTGAAGTATTTTCTGGCCCTGAAGAGAAGGGATAATCTTTGAGATGTGATTGATAAGTACCAGTCTTACTTGTGTTGATCTAATTGAATCCACCCCTACCTTACAACCTTATACCAATGTAAGAAACTGATATTAAATAAATAATAAATAGTTTTAATAAGGTTAAATATTCTCAGATAATTTCAAATCTCTTTTATTGGCATCTTTGCTCATAGTATTTATTATCATCTTTTGACTAGACCAACAAATATAAAGTACATATCTGGATCTATTTTATTTTATTCAGAAAGAAAAAATACAGTTTGCACTAACAAATATTTATCATTAAATATTTTTCAGCTTCAATAACAACAACTGAGACAACAACAAAATCTGTTACAACCATTCCTCTTGATGAAAGTATCAAATTAGTTGATGAACATTACATTACTTCTATTCAGATGTCACCTCACTATATTGAGCCAATTGATGTCTATCATGGAAAACCTATCAGGTAATTATCCTAAATTATACACAAAATATGTTAAACATTTTATTCTAATAATTATTTTGGTTATTAGAATTGTTAACTGGAAAAGTGTCCATAAATAATAAGAGGCCATCTGTATAAAGTGACAATGAAAGGAAAGTGGTTTAGAAATGTTGAAGTCATTATCATTATTACTGAAAGAAATTGTTATTATGAGGATATGGAAGCACCGTGGAAGAATTTTAATGCAAGAGCTTAATATTGATGTTACCAAATTAAGAAAATTAAATAATAATTGCTGAACTTTCAAGCAATAGTTGCCCAAAGGCTAAAAGCACCAGGAAGAATAGAAGTATCACTTTTAACATGTTTTGCTAACCAGATTAAATAACAATTTATCTGAGTAATAAGCATTACAGAGTCATTGTTAAATGCTACAATACAAGGGTAACATGAAGAAACAATATAGAAAGAGGAGTGAGAAGGAACATTACTGAAGTACCAAAGTAATGCTGCACAACCTTTTTCAGAAGGTGGTCTACAAAATTCACGAGGAAAACTTCATGAACCACCAAATATAAATTTACTTTTAATTGTATTATGCAACACAGTAGGACATAAAACTCACTGTGGATCACTAAACCTTTGGTATGGACCACTTGTGGTCCACCTGGACCAAATTGTACATCACTCGACTAAAGCTTCAAATAATAAAGCTGGCAGAGGAAATCAAAATAAACTTAAAGTAGGTCAGAGCTTAGAAGTAAGAAGTGCAGTTTGAGTTTGTACCTGAACTAGGAATCATGTAAGCTATATTTCTGAGGAGATATATTGCAGAGCTAACATAGAAATATTTATACTAAAACAATGATTATGATTAAGCTCCTGTGGGTTAGGCTGTCACTTTTTTCTTTCACTATATATTGTATTTGTCCTCCCTATATATTGTATATGTTCTCCCTATAATTAATATTTAGAAAAATATTCTTAGAAAAATCTCAACTTTATTAATAAATAAATATTTTCTTAACTTTATTTCGTCATAGATTTTCTATACAACTAAGCTTGAAGAGTTTATTTTGTTGATAAAATAACTATTTCTACTTTTTCTTTTATATTGCCTGAAATCTATTTAAGTTATTTAATTTCAACATAAAACTCTTTTTTTTATTTAGACTAATATGTCAGTTGACTGGAACACCCAATGTTTCCTGGTATATCAATGAGGTTGAAGTTCGACCCTCACCTAACAGGAAAATGTTTATTGAACACAATACATCAATATTATTGATTGTAAATGCATCATACGAAGATTCTGGAGAATATATTTGTCGTATGGAAAATGAACAAGGCGTATCAATTAGTAGAGCATCTATCAATGTAATGAAACGTAAGTATAAGAAAATGTATTTTTTATTATATGAGAAAGGTTAAAAGTTGCAAATATTTTAAATTAAGTCTTTAAACTCTATTGGTTCTTTGATAAATTTAAGAGTAATATGATAATTCCCAGTTGCAGTGTTCTGGAATTGACATCATATTAAAAAAATCAAACTTTTGTAAGTATAGTTTACAATTACTATTTCAAGATAAACTGACTACATTGTTGTATGATTTTTATTCTGAGGCACAAAGACTGACTGAATTCAAAGGAATAACAATTTTCAAAGTAAACTGTTAAAAATTGTATTTTTAAAAAAGGGACATTTTTTAACTTAGATTTTACTGAGTTTCAATTGATATGTATTTAATTTAGAAATTGAAGCACCACTTACTGCACCATCAGCTCCTGAATTCACAGAATTACTTCAGCCACATACTGTTCACGATGGAGAAAGAGTGGAATTTAAAGTGCGTTTCACTGGCCATCCTTTACCAAAGATCACATGGTTTTATGATGGTAAAGTTATAACTTCCACCAGTGATATACACATTACTGTAAATTATGAACACAGAGAGAGTATTCTCATCATTGTAGAAGTATTCCCTGAAGATGAAGGAGAATATACTTGTTCTGCATCAAATGAATATGGTGAAACAATAACAACTTGCAAACTGACAGTTACATGTAAGTTTACTTGGTTTAAAAAATCTTTTTAGTATATTTTTTTTTCCATTTATTTTTTTAATTTACTAATAAATTTTATTAATTCATAATCAGTATTGATTTCTTTTGATTAGACATAAGCTCACTTTTCATGGGGTTGGAGGTGCAATTGATCCAATCGATCTCAGTGTATTACCAGAGGTTACTTTATTGTCATCTAGTGGGAGTTGAAACATAGAGGAAATTGTGAAGCCTTTAATCTAATGCTCTATTTCTGCTACACTTCATTCATAAACATAATTAAATATGAAATACAAGAAAAAAGATACTATAAAATGTCTAGAAAAATGTTTTATATAAATGTTCTCATAATCAAGGAAATATATGTTCTCACAAGTGAGTGTTTTCCTTCATATTAACTACACAGTCTGGGACTGATAACAAATTTTCATTTAGACACACTCATATGTACATACATACATTCTTATGGTGTGTTTCACATCAGTGAATAATGCAATTTTTTGATTTTAAAATCTATTATATGATATCCTACAATTTCACCATTTACATTTGCTAAGTGAATAAAGGATGATGAAATGATTGTAAGAGTCTTAATTCATACAGACAACAAAGCATATCAGTTTATTTCCCACTGACTTCTCTACTGAATTTATAGATAGGACTAGCTGAGTGAAAGATTTAAATCTTAAGGCCTGAGTTAAAAGACCTACTTTACTTATATTAGTAAAACTATGATAGGGGAAACCCCTAATTCATAGGTTTTGTGCAAGTTTATCTATGTCAAGAAAAGATACAATTAAAAGTTCTTGTGTTCTAACTTGAATGATT
This sequence comes from Vulcanoctopus hydrothermalis, assembly GCA_036023795.1. Taxonomy (NCBI): domain Eukaryota; kingdom Metazoa; phylum Mollusca; class Cephalopoda; order Octopoda; family Octopodidae; genus Vulcanoctopus; species Vulcanoctopus hydrothermalis. Next base: position 13,068,424 of record JAYRBU010001325.1, read on the forward strand.
GAAAATATTTCCATAAAAATGCCTAAAAGATTGTAATTTCTACTACCATGGTTCTATCCAAGACAATATTATAACATGATTGGATCAATAAATATATTAACATTTTATTTCTTTTATGAACTCATTTGTATGAATATTTTCAAATTTCTTTTTATTCATGTTTATATTTATTAATCATTTGTTTCAGATTTTCTCATTAGCTAATCTTGCCCATTTATCTGCAAAAGATAATTGCTGTTAGTTTTTTATAGTGGTCAAACATTAATTTATATACATTTAAGTTTTTTGCGTTTTTAATTCATTTCAGCTTCATCTGGTAGTGAAGCTATTGAATCTGATGAAACACATAAACAAACGATTTTAGTTGATCAGCCGCAAATAGTTGAGTTACCTGATGAGAATATCTATCAAGAAAATTTAGAATTTAAATGTGATGATCAAAGAGAATCTGAAACTGACTTATTTTATGATGCACCTGAAGAAGTTACTAAAACAGAGGAAATTAGAACAATATCTACAACAACTTCTTATTTTGAGCAGACTGAAGAACTTCCAGCTGATGTACAAACTACTGAAAAACATACTACCACTTTAACAGTAGATAAAGAAGAAAAGCCCACACCTGTAGAGTTACGATTCCAAGTTGGTGAACCTGTAACAGAAACTAGAACTGAAATTCATGAATCAACTCACATAACTGCTGAAGAAATTCCTGTTAAGGAAGATGTAGTTATTGAAAGTGAAGACATCCATAAAGAAACAATTGAAATAATTCATAAAGAGCAACCTGAAAGTGAACCATTAGTTCTCTCACAGAAAGAACTACAGCCAGTTCTTCAACCTCAAAGAATTGAAGTTGAAGTTAAGGAACATGTTATGAAGTCACCTGAGGTTCAAGTAATTCTGCTCCCCGAAGAGATTGAGAAAACATTTGTAGATGCAGTTGAAATACCTGTGCAAACTTTAGATGAGGTTTCTATTTCTCGAGAAACAATTGTGTTTAAAAAAGAGAAGCAGCCAGAAACTGAAGAGATCATAAAGGATGAAGTAGAGAAACCAGTTGAAGAGGAAACTGTTGATGCAGCTGGAAAAGCACCTGTATTTACTTGGAGTTTAACGTCATTGAAAGTAATGGATGGTGAAGAAGTAAAATTTCACTGTGAAGTAGATGGACAGCCAATGCCAGAAATATTGTGGTATCACGAGGAGGTACTTATTTCTGAAACCCAAGATTTCAAATATGTATACAATAAAGAAACTGGAAGTTGTTCTTTACTGATAACTGAAGTATTCCCACAAGATGCTGGTGAATATAAATGTGAAGCAACCAATGCTCTAGGTTCTGCTGTTAGCAGAGCATATTTGGAAATAGAATGTAAGTGATAATTGTTGCCGGCTTAGAAGCATTATAGATTTAGTCGTTGCCTTCGTTACTTGTCTTGTTCTAATCATTAGAAGCATAATGCATAAAACTGCTAATAAGTACGAAATATTATGCTTCTGCTATTGACAGTCATGACCATGCTGAATTCCGTATATGCACCTTGCTTGAGTATTTGCATCAAAAATATATATTTTGTTAAAGTTCCAAGGTTGGCCCCGCAGGGCCGACTGAAAACCTAACCGATAGGTCCTTCTGGATGCCTGTCGGTTAAGGAACAGAAAGTGTTACGAAATTTACGTTGTCTGTGTTTTTAAACGGGTAAATAAATCACTTACTTGCGGAGCGATGTCACCGAGCGATGTGTAC